>JAJOOO010001131.1:0-32161 GCA_029582685.1 Solanum piurae | reverse complement strand
GAGCAACTTTCACATATAGCAAACATAAAAATCATATTTGTATGTTATAGCTATAGTTTGCATAATTGCGCTCCATAACAAATTTTATGTTTGCTATGAAGCTTTTGATTTGTATAATTCGCTACAAACATCCAATTTTATACAAATTGTTCAGTTTTGTATAAATTCATTTATACATTGTAATTTGTATAATAAGATATGTATTTGTATAATTATAAGTGTATAGGACGAAAATATATGTATTTGTATTTGTATATACACTTTTATCTCGCTTTATACAAACAAAAATGTATTTTATACCTTTTATACCGAAATGTATAAAGTGGCTAATTATATATCGAATCAGATGACAAAAAAAGGAGATGTTTACTGCGAATTACAATTAAAATAAACTATTGCTATAACATTTAATTTAAAGTAATAATTTATTGTTTCATACAATTTTCCCAAAAATCAATAATTGATATTTTTTAAAATGTACGATCTTTATCAATTGCATTAATTAAATGTATTAAAATGACCTGCTCCATAGTTTTTTTAATGTATAAAACAGGTCGCCCTAGTAGGTGACATAATTCTTTTGTTTTCCTACTACAAATTGCAATAAGCTAGTACTTATTTACTCTTTAAATTAATAAACAATTAATAATATATACCCAAAAAGAATTTCTTATGGATCAGAATTAACATATATTTCATGTAGGGGCTGAAATCATGTATGATTGAATGTCCGTTGAACTTTTTAATAATAAGAAACTTCAGGTCTCGAATTTGAAATCTTTTACCTTCCACAATTAGGGCTAAGCTTATTGCAGAAGACTTGTTTAGTAGAGTTTTATGTGTAGTTTGTAAGCTATTGCAAAGAAGCTGAATATACCATACAGGTTTCTTGTCATGAAAAAGTAAAATATATAGGTTACAAAAAATTAAGGTGAAATAGAAACTTGCAACATTATTTTAGATTCTTCAAAGCAATAATTTTAAACTGGGATTCACCTTGTTTGATGATTGTTACCCGGTTGTATTATATTGTTAGTTTAATTACCATATTTGTTTTGATTGTTACTTAAATTCTATTGTATAATATCGTTTAAATTCATCCTTAGGTAACAACCAAAAGATCCATTTTAAGTAACGACCGATTTAGTGTGATTGCATCGTCATCTTCATATTTTCTTCTCATTTTGTCGTTACTTATTATTTAATAATTATAATTTATCTTTTACCCTACCCTTTGCTCTACCTCCTACCCAACTTTTCTTGTAGGTTTATCATTCAAATTATGAATATGAGAAATTATGTAACAACGGAAAACGATACTATTTATCCAAACATTGTATTTATTAAAATAATAAATTATGATACAATATAATACGATACATTATGAAACAACACGTAACAACCAAACAAAGTGTTAGTATCGTATGCCACAGTTTTTTCCTGAGTATATCTACATATTCAATGTTTGATAATGATTGATGTTTACAGATTCAATATTATTTGGCATTTGATTCATGATTGCCTTATAAGATTATTTAAGCGTTTAAAAATGTAATACCAAGATTCATTTCCTTTTTCTCTAATTTGAGAACAAGTTTTGGAATTAATTAAAATACAAAGTCTATATTACTTTTTTACAACCAACTGAACTTGCCTAATAATGCATTTTCTAATATATATAGTATGCAATTGCACATGAACAAATTTAACCAATACACACTTGAAAAATAGCGATTGTGAAATTTCCTAAAGTGTTCAAAAGAAAAAACTACATAACGAGGTTATAGTGGTTAAGGGATGACTTTTGTAAGATTAAAGGGCGAAAATAAAAAGGAAATTGAACGAAGAAGTGATACTACCGAGAGAGTATGGTGGAATAAGTAAGATCCTTTCCTCCTTAATTAAAGATCTAAGATTTTAATTTTGGAACGGAGAAATTTTGGTCCGTTAATGGGCCATAAGTGATACTAATTGGGTCAATGTGAATGCCAAATAATTATACATAAAAGGGTTTTTTCATGATTACCTAAGTGAAGCAAATTGTTTACCTGCCTGTACGCGTTTATAAAATTTTCCCTTTAGAACATTATTATATTGTGATAGTTGTGGGTCATGTATAACTTTGGGTTATACAATTTACATTTTGTATACCTAAATGATATAATATTAAGAATAGTTAAAATGTGAATCTTGCTTTCTCAAAGTATACAACCACTATTGGAAAAAAAAAGTTATAAGACAAATTCTATAGCTTATCCTAATCAATGATTTCTTATTAAAAATTAATGTTAGATACAAGTAATTTAGCGACAAACAAATTAGTAACAAAATTTATAGCTGATTCTAATTTGTTTGTTATTGTTTTTGTATACGTGCATGTATGTTTGGGTATTTTGTAAATATTTTTTCTATAAATAGGTATGAAGTACTATTATACATTTTAAAATGGACGTTTCACATTGTTTTTTAGCCGCCTGAATACACTGCGTAAATATCTTTATAATGCCACCAATAAATATCGAATACTGAATTATTAAAACAAAATAAAGGAGAAGTTTTCATGTACTTTACTTGTGATGGAGATGATCATAGTAGCAAGTAGGATCCTTTTAGATTCTTGGCCAGCCAGAATATACATATAGTAAATAGTAGTACCCACTTGTCCAGTACATTCACTCATTTCATTTGTTAAAAGTGACTACACAATCGTAGGCCAAGCAATAATTGTTTTTAATCTTGATCCATATTAATTGTATATTCTTAATGTTAGTATCAATAAACCCTATCTGGCTTAATCTGTCACATTATTTGCTTAATTAACAAACGTGTTCATATGCCTTGATTTTGACTTGTACAATAATCCAACAAGAAGTAGCCCACTGATCCTTACCTACTGGCTACTACTAGTATAATATAATTATATAATATATAAAAGTTAAATTACTTTAAGAAACTACAATAGGAATATTTTTTAAAAATAAAAGAGCCAATAAGAAGTGGCCCAAATCATGTTCCACAATTACGACTCTTTCGCTGTGCAACTTTATCTAATGATGCTTTCGTGGGACATTTCCGTCTTAATTTATGTGGTATGATTGTGATTTTTAAGTGTTAAATATTGAGCAATTTTCATATTTAACAAACATAAAATTCATATTTGTATGTTATAACTATAGTTTGCATAATTACGCTCCATAGCAAACATTATGTTTGCTATGGAGCATCAGATGGTATAAATCGCTGGGGGCATCAGATTTATATCAAATTGCTGGCAGCCTCTCATTTGTATAAATCGTTGGTAGCCTCTCATTTGTATAAATCGTTGGCAGCCTCTCAATTCAATTTTATGTGTTTGTATATCTGCATAAAATTTGAATTTGTATACAATTGAATCGAAATAAAACATTTGTATATCAAATCTCTCTCTCTCTCGCTTTAGACAAACACAAATTATACATTGTATTTTGTATAATCTGTGTTTGTATAAAGCGAGAAAGAGCGAAAGGTAAAAGAGAACTGGGCAGGGGAAGATTTATATTGTATAATTATAAGTGTATAGGACGAAGATATAGTATTTGCATGTGTATATACAATTTTCTCTCGCTTTATACAAACAGAAATGCAATTTATACATTTGTGTTTGTATAAAGTGAGAGAGGCAAGGGAGAGACTGGCGAGCGAGAGAGGGAGAGTGGCGAGCGAGAATTTCAGGGAGAGAGGCGAATGACAACAGTTTGCTACAGGTTACAATTAAATCAAACTGTGGTTATATCATTTAATTTGAATTAATAGTTTGTTATTATATATAATTTTTCCTTAAATATTTAAGTGACTAAAAATATCTTATTAAAGATAAAATACAAATTTCAAAATCGAGGAGTTTTAGACTTTTCAACTAATAATCTGAAATTGTTTTAGTTATACAATTGTTGTATTTTGGAGGAAATAAGTAAAGAGATTATACCCACTGTGCACTTAAATTTTATTAAAAAGAACTGAATATTTATTTAGTCATTTTTAAATTTTTTTGTCTAATTAATGATATATTCACCAACAAATAAAATAATATTCCCTTCGTCCCATATTATGTGAGGTAGTTTGACTGGGCATAAAGTTTAAGAAAGTAAGAAAAACTATTAAAATTTGTGGTCTAAAATGATGATAGAAATTAGTGTGGCTATAAATCATTTCATTAAAGGTAAAATGAACATTTTAAAGTTAAATTGTTACTTAATATAAAATGTGTCATTCTTTTTTAAACGGACTAAAAAGAAAAATAAGTCATATAAATTAAAACAATAGATATGAATTTATAGTTCTAAAAATTTGAAATCATAAAATTTAAATCTTAAATCCGCTCTAGTTTCGACTTCACCTATGACTTATGTTCTATTTTCCTACAGTTGATAAGTAGATATGCCTATTTGAAAAGTCGCTATAAATATATACAGTATACGTTGAATAGACACTGACGTCAAATTGACACTGTTAGGAGGTGTTTGGCCTTTTCACTTCCTTTTTAAAAAATTAAAAATAAAATAAAATAAAATTCCCCTGAACTATTTTATGAAAAAATGATACAATTGATTGCAGTCAATTGCTTCGAAGGGGCATCTTACATAGCTGAATAAACTAAATATTTTTGTCACTTTCACTCTCTTTTTTGAATTACTATTTACTCCCTCCGTTCCTAATTATATGTCATATTTATTATAAATATATGATTCATAATACTTTTCATTTCATAAAATCAATGCATAAGTTATAATATTTTACCCTCGTGAGGTATTACCCTTGAAAATATATATTTGAGCAGCATCGAAAAAGTAAATGAATTTGGTCAATTTAATTAATTAATTCAATTCATTGATTGAAAAATTGACTAAACATATAATTAAATAAGAATAAAATAATAAACTTACTTAATTTCTTAATGCACGTAAAATAAAAAATGGTGACATATTAATAGGAACTGAGGGAGTATCTTTTAAGTATTTATTTTCTTGTGAGCAGGCATGACGTGGAACTGATTATGATCTTCACATAATCACTTGATAATTGTAGTCCTCAAAAAACAACGCACTGTACTGAGCTGTAACACAATCTTTATATTATGACAAAATATAAAGAAAAAAGGAACAGTACTACTAGTTAATTTCTGCATGGTATAATATCTCTTCAATTAAATTTTTAGTTAATGGTTTGATTTCATACTGTACAAATGTAATTTTTTCACTCTTTTCATTTTTAGTTGATTTGACTTGGAAAAATTGAAAATTACAAAAAGAAATAAATAAAATGGAACGACGGTTTTAGATATAAAAATTGTTTTCATTTGCAAAAAGAAGAAGAAAATTTTACAACAATGCGTTTTCTATTAATTTAGACTTTAATTAAATTTTAGTCTTTCTTACAAATATTATATCCTAGATTCATAGTCTGTAAAGAGAGACACACAACCTGCAAATTCACACACGCACTTATCACACAAAATTCAGGCACACTTTACACATTCATCATGATTTATCCCGGATCACTTCTTAAGGAATAGGACACAATAATATAGCGAGAGTACCCCTTTATTATAACACTCTGGTGGCAAATGAACGGATTGACCTGCAAAATTTCTTATACTGTAATAATTAGGATATCATTTGTATTTGCATTAAGAAAATAACATCTTGAAACAAAGAAGAGAAGTACCAGATAGAATAACGAGGAAAACCCACTAATACCCCATACCTGGTAGCATGAGCTTCTCATTTCGGTAACAAGTGTAGAGACAAAAGCAGATTCCTGGCTTTACACGTCCAGCTCTGCCTCGACGTTGCCTTGCATTTGCTTCAGATATCCAATCTTCAACCGTGCGTGACAATTTCTAAAATCAACAACTTTACGCAGTAGAAAACATGATTACTGGTACAAAAAACAAAGGGAATTGACATTTGTTTAAACCAAACTCATAAAAGTTCAATACATGTGTGGGCTGCAACATCTCTTCTGATGATGCTTCTGGACCTAGCAGTCTTAGCCAACTATAGACAAATATTTTTCTATCCAAATCGCAATGCTGAACATATCTCACAGCCAATTTCTAATTCTACTACCAAAATCCAAATAAGACAGAGAGCAAACTTAAGATTGGAAATGCATCCATGGTTACATGCACACATTTTTTAGAGCAGTACTGCTAGGCAGTAGCTATTATCTAGATGGAGTTGCCATAACACTGGTATTGCGAGTCAGAGCTTGAAAAGTCTAAAAAAAGTCCAATTACTAGTTCTAGTGAAAGGCAACTTGCAAACCCAGGCATATGTTCAATTCAAGCATTTTCTAGGGGAAAATCATCAAAATGAATTCCTGCACTACAGAGGGAAACAACAATTTACCATCTTCCAACATTACTTTCTTTTTTGGAGGAAGTAAGTAGAATTCATTGCTGGCATCGATATATGCAAAAAGTTACAAAAGTGAAGAATCGTCAGCTCTGATACAAAAAGAAATTAAGATGCTAAAGAGCTGACAAAACTCGAGTAGTGTTCAATGCCTAGTGACAGGAGTTAGTTTACACCAGCTATATAAAGATAAGAAGCATTTAGCCTTCAGGGAGTAATTACTTGAAATAATTGTGTTCAGACAGTGACGCATATTAATAACACAAGACACTGCATAACCCACACATGAAAGAGAACAGAAAAGCATAGAGGGGAAAAGAACCCAAATTGAAGAAGATAGCATGCATTCAATGGTGAATCAGACAGCACAATGTCTACAATGAAAGAACATGCGATTGAATAGAAAATATTACCTTACCGATGTTTTCTGGAGGTCTCATAAACACTTTTTCCTGATGCTACAGAATAATCCATTCAAAAGATTGTCCACTAAACTGGAAGGAGACAGACAGTCTATCAAGTTAGGTGTGTATTTCGGCAACCCCCTTCAGCAGAACACAATTCACAAGTCAATCTTCCTTTCTTCTGCAGACATAAAACTTCAAACGAGAAAACTAAAACATAAATAAGTATTAAATTGATGAATTTACCGGTAAGAAAACCAGTATAGTACCCTCAGGGTATGTTTCATAATGTAGCATACCAGGTCTTTGAGAAGATCATAATCAACAATGTCTTCATTCAATTTCCTCTGACATAGTGAGAGATGGTTCATCACAGTATTCTCACTTATGTTTTTAGGATCTTAATTAGCATCACTGGAAACTACTTTTAAGAAGCAATCACCAATTTTTCTTTTGAGTTTGTTCACTGTAGTTTTGATAATTACTGGAATCATAATGGGGATTTATGTAAAAGCTTCAGGCAGCAATGATTCATCACCCCATGCAGAGAGGACAAGGTTCTTTTCCCCCCTATGATTGCCAATAGGAGCATTCTGCACCCATACAATTGGAAAGATATAAGAAGCTCTTGAGCTACATAAAGAAAAAGCTAGCACACTGAACTTCAAGTCAATAAGGAAGATCTACTTTAACTGTAAGCCAATACCAAAGCAACACTCATGATTGTTTGTCAGGATCTATTCCTAACTAATAATTGATTTTGATCAGAAATTAGTTCAGCTAAAGTAAAGATTGGTGTAACAGAAGACTTTAAAACAGTTCCAAAGATGAAGCCAGAAATTGCCAATGAGAGCATATCTGGCAAAGAAACACAATTTCAAATTTCAGTCTATCTAAAATGACAATAATGGCATGTTAACTAAAATACCTTTTCCCTAGTAGATGTCCCATAGCTTAAAGAATCAGGAGAATCAGATGCAAGGCGGTAATTGATACTCTCATAAATATCCTTGAGAAAATAAGTTGAAACAGGATGTGTTCGACCTTGAGCAGTAATTACAGGGCAGTGACCAAAGAAATGAGAAAACAAATGTGAATCTACTGTCGCAGACCTAAATAACATGTAAACCGAAAAACAAATTCCTCCATGAGCAGTCATAAATATAAAAAAGGAAACAGAACAAGATAATGGTGGCAAGATATTGATGAACAAAACCAACCATACATGAGTATTAACTTTGAGTATTGCCGTACCAAGGGCTGATTGCTTCTGGATGAGACTCTTCAAGACAATGAGCAGAAAATCACCCTGGTTCTAAAAGAGGTTAGTGTTTCTTCCAACTGGTTTCCAAATTTATCCAGTAACATACAACAAAGTAGAGGAAGAACCAGAGATTGCTGGTACATAAGTAGACTACAGCAAGAAGTGTTATTTCCCTCTTCAATTTGATGATCCTAGTCATCTAGAGAGTGGTGGGCAGATAAAAAGAGGGTCTCGTGAAAATGAAAAATGAACCATATCTGATCTCTGCAAGAAGATGAGAACAGTGGCACGTAACTATCATAGACACAAAATATCGGGATTTCAGAAAAAAATGAATGTAACAAAAGACAAGAAAGGAAGTCGTCCTTTGTGTTACTAGAATAAAGGGCATATAATGGGGTGTCCACAGCAAGAGCATTCAGCAATTGCCTATAGCTGCAACAATTTGCAGAACGAGGAGTGAGACATCAAAGATAGATTTTCAGAAACAACAAGGAGTATAAGCATCTCGCTGACGTCTCAGAGTCAGACTGTCATGGAGTCTAATAAATACTGGCAGCTCAGTCAGGAAGCAGCTTCTCTGGTGCCTAAATTTGGAAGCAATAGCACTGGTAGTACACCAACCAAATGACGAAAAATGGAAGGGCTTCTGAAAGAATGTGAAGAAGCAATTGAACAGTCCTTTTCTCAATCCTCCTAATGACCAATGAAGTATTAGTCATTTGATTACTGCCTTCCAGAATTCATAGCTATGTGCAGTTCTTCCAAATTTGTCAAAATAATAATTCTCAATATGCATTTTTAATAAGGTAAGTAATGATATCAATGATGGGGAAAAAATCGTAAGCAAAAAAGTAGTGAGACCTAGATCAAAATATGGTTCTCAAAGAAGTAACTTAGTCCTCTATACATACAAGAACCATATCTATGGTTCTTGGTAAAATCATATTATCATAAGCTGTTATAGTCAGCTTACGGTAATCAATTTTTACTTGGTTTGCACTTGTCAATTTGGATTCACAGGTGCCAACAAAGGTAATCAATTTTTACTTGGTTTGCAGCAAGAAAGAACAATAACATGTCAGCTTGCGTTTGATGTGCAAAAAATGAGTGAAGACATAAAAAATCTCCTCCTGCATATATCAGGGCCAACTCACCTGTGGTGAGAGATCTTAAGATGGTTCGAGATGCTATGGACGACGAGACCAAGCCCAGTTAAAGTGGCACTATTTAATTGGGCCTTTAGAGATGACAAAGAACATGATATGTTGCCCCACTAGCCACTCATGTGGGTCTTATGAAAAGAAAGAAACATGAGAGCATTTAAAAGAGAATAGTCTCTTATTTGTTGTCTCTTTTATTCCTCTCTCGATGAACGCACAAGGTTTCAATTTGTAGAAAAATTGGGTGGTTTTTGGGAGATCATATTCTATTGTAGGCTCTCCGCCTTTTGGTACATTGTCTGTGTATAAGCTATTTCCCATCATAACAAAATCATATACGTTATCAGAAACAAAATGGAGCATGATTTAGTATGGACATAACCAATTTATCATGGCGGATACTAATTGAGACTGTGTCAGGCATTTTTTTGACAAAATGTCAGGCATTTCACTGGTTCATCTTCTCCTTTTTCCTCAAACTTGTAACTTGTCTAATCAACCAGACAACAATGGTCTATATCTAGTCAGACACCATTAGTAGGCACCTGATGTCATAAGAATCAGCATAAGAGAATCTAAAAAACATGCTTTCATATTCACATGGTCAATTTTTGACAGCCTGATCTATTTTACAAGCCAGTAATGGAAATTAAATATACTTGGTCGCCACACTTCATAAACACATGTCATACAGTGCACAAAAAACTCACCAGAAGTGACTCTCATGCACTTCATCAACAATGATATTACTAACACCAGCCAAGTTTTTATTTCCCTGCAAAATATCACATTTAATTGCACCAAAAGATATTGGCCAATATTTTGACATTCTGTTTTTTTTTTTTTTTAAAAAAGAAAGTGAAGTCGGAAAAGTATGTCATTATATAACAAATAAACTCAAAACGCAGAACAGTGCAGTCAGTAAGCATGGAATATAATTAGTAGGCGACTTACTGAAAATATTCTCAAAAGAATGCCAGTTGTACAAAAGAGGAGCTTTGTTCTCTCATTCCTGAAAGAGGATAAATAAATTAATAGATGATGTTTTGATTTAATAATCATAAGTTCACAAGACAATAACAGAATCATTATCATATTTCAGTATTAATGATGATTATAATTTTTAAAGCACGAATATAAAAGGATACTTATTCTGGGTAGACCACTGATGGGAAATTCCTATGTCCTTATATGATGATAACAACGAGACCCATAAAAAGCTAAGTGAAAACAGGTTTGCAGTGCTTAAGGAAATCTAAGGGAACAAACTCAGCAGGAATAATTAGATATCTGACAAAACAAAAGCAAATCACAGTGGGAGTTGTAAAAGTAGCAGCAGAGCATTGATGCACAAAATTGGTTATCCATGTGAACCCAAGTATCATAAAACTTAACACCTAAATCCTTCCATATCTCAGATCCAATGAGCAATATTTTAGTTGTAATCCTACTCCTCCCATGGGTCATGTCATGTATGGTAGACCTGATTAAAACATGTTTAAGGTGATCAAATGAAATGATCATGCACAAACTAAGTGAAATGAGAAAGCAGAATCCATAATTGGACCGGAAAAGGTGCCTTGGCTAAGTTGTGCACCAATCGGTCAATTTACGCCAAGATCAAGGTGAAAGACTACATTGATAATGGACACTGGATGCCAGAAAAACTGAGCGAAGTCCTCCCTAACAATCTGGTTCAATATATTCTGAAAATTGACACAGGCAATCCCTTCAAAAGAGACTATGTCATTTGAAATCTTAGTGCCGATGGCGTTTTTTAACACCAAAAGTGCTTGGATAATATCAGAGAGCAGCAAGACGAGGACTTCCTAACTAGTCAGGTATGGCATCCTGTCCTTCCCTTTAAGTTCTCCTTCCTTGCATGGAGAATCATCCATAGAAGACTACCTATGGATGATGCTCTATGCAAGTTTCATATTAATATGGTTTCTATGTGTGTATGTTGTCTACAACCAAAACAGGGAACACTTCATCATCTCTTTATCCAAGGAGCAGCAGCCAGACACTTATGGAATACTTTTGGAGCTCCTCTTGGAATAAAGATGGATCAAACTTGGAGCGTCAATAGGAACCTGCGGAACTGGTGGAAAACCAAAGGAAAGAACAAAATTCATAAAATGGCTATTTGTGTTCTCCCGGTGATTATCAGTTGGGAATTGTGGAAGCAGAGATGCTCTTGTAGATATGGACCACTAAAGAAAATTTGGCATAGAGGAATGGAGCACCAAGTCTGGTGGAATTTTAAAATGGCTATTAAACACGTTCTTCCTAATTTGGACTCTATGGCTAGTAACTGGAGCGATTTTGGTACTATTGTGGAAAAGCTAAGGCATGTGCCTAATTGGAGAATTGTGAAATGGGAAAAACCTATTCCTAACAAGGTGAAAATTAATACTGATGGCAGCTTTTCCGGAGATAGAGCTGGTATTGGTGGCATTGTTAGGGATGTTAAAGGTAACTTGATCATGGCCTTTGCATCGCACATTGAATGTAACAGCAATAATAGCGCAGAGGCATACACAGCTAAGTTTGGCGTTCGTTGGTGTGTGCAAAATGGTTATACTAATTGCTCACTGGAAGTGGATTCTAATTGTGGCTGACATGCTAAGAAACAGGGGTACCAACAATCTAAAGCTTAAGAGTATTATTGAAGATACTCTACAGATGATGAGAGGTATTGATTGCGAAGTCGCGCACTGCTATAGAGAAGCGAATCAGGTTGCGGATGGCCTCGCCAAATATGCCGTTATCATTGATGAGACCAAAATCTTCCTCAACTAGCAGCATATTCCTAACATTGCAAAAGGTTCATACCATCTTGATAAAAATCAGATGCCTAGTATTAGAATTAAATTTGACAAGGCTAATTTTTTTGTCAGCTAAACCAATTGTATATAGTCACAGAACAAGAGCATGTTCTGGACTACTTTTGCTGGAGTTTCTTTGAACTCAATGGTGCATCAAATGTAACTTTTTGCTGGAAGATATAAGATGTACATCCAATCATGGATGTAATTATATTGGAAAAAAAAAAGAATCCATACATCCAGCCACATAGAGATAATTGACTGGTTTTACGAAGCACTGGTAGTTTCGCCGACACTAAAATGGTAATATAAATCAATTTCCAGACAAACAAATTTTGAGTCAACATGACATCCAATTTAATGATTTTGTATCCTTTTTTTTTTGGGACAAGTGATACTGTATCCATTTATAAATGGCATCCAATACCGTCCACTATCAAGGTGAACTTGGTAGCCAACCAAGGACTCACTTGAACATGGTGAAGATTCACAACTCTCATCAGCAACTCTTTCAGCCACAGAAGTAGCCTAGCAACCATAAAAATGAAAATCAGCAAATCTTATTGTTAAGTGAGAGAAAACCTAATATTTGGTGTAAAAAGCAAGACAAAAGCATTGCCTAATGACATCTCAACAGAAGTGAAGAGGAAGAGCCTCCAATCTCAGCTAAGCTATTGCAGAAAACCTAAATTAGCAAGAAAAAGATAAAGAAAAACTATCTGATCGAATTTCTAAATTCCAGTCACGTGTTCTTCTAATATGATTGGTTACTTCGTTTAATATGGTAGGTGATCCAATATCCAAGAGTTCAACTAAGTATTGTCCTTGATGTGATACGCTTATTCTAAATTGCTATTTATTTTTGTAACCATTGCATCTTCTTGATGCCAATCAATGAACAACTTACTTTATCAAAAAAAGAAAAAACTACAGGGACAAATAGTGTAGATATAGCTAAACATATTCAACTGATATCTTACAAGAAAAGAAGGGATTAATAACAAACTCCTATTTTGATGTGAATACATGCAATTCTCCCTATTAGGGTATATTTTACACCCACAATCTGAAACGTTGTGTAACGACCAAACAGTAGAACTGCCAGTATCATTAACTTCTCCTTCCTTTCTTTCTTATGCACTTGCAACAAATGCAAAACAGTATCAAGAAAGAATTAGACATACCTCAACATAGAAGAAGCATGATCCTGACTAGGAAGCTCGATTTTACTAGCCCTCCAGCTTTTCTGCTCTTACCCCTTCCCACTGGTTTTGTGCATTCTACAACTGAGTAACTTGAAATATTTCCATTTCCAGGTATTTTCGCATATTTTGGTTCCTCCCATCCTTCTTTATAGCAATAGAGGAGCTCCAAATTTTCTTTGTTTTTTAGGTAACTAAAGAGGTGCTCCAGATTATAGTCTGCAGTGAAAATTTACAACCAACTCATAAGATCAGGTACCAAACTTTTACCTTTTTCCATATACCTTCCGACTTCTCCAAGTTTTTCTGACTACTAATTCTCTCATCTTTTCTTTCTTCTGCAGTTCTAGTATAGTAGCTGACACATCAGCAGAGGAATCTTCTTCAAATAAGAAATCACCAAGCTCTACGGTTCTCCTCCTGAAGCCACCTTGTCATCTAAAGGAATACTTGATGGATTGTTTTCGGTGAACTCATTAGAGCTGTTATTAACAGCCACTTCATCCATCCCTGTCTCATGTTCATGAATATTGGACGTTCTGAAATTGTGTGAAGTAACATCATCAACATCAAAATTTTCTGAGGACATGTCTAAGTACACTGCATGGTCAGAAGCACTTTCATGTGCAGATTCCAGGATATTATCCAGTAGTCCTATAAGTTAAACTTGCTATAGTAATGGAATCATGAATGATAGCACAATATCAAAAGTATTCAACCTAGAAAAGATATCTCCTGCTTGATCTTCTGAATGGTTTGGCTGGCTTGTTCCTGGCCCTTTTTGTCACATCAGATAGTCATGACTAAAGAGGCTGTGTGACACAAAGCAAGTGAACTGATGATTTATTAAAAAGTTGCCATGAGATTTACCTGCTCTAGGGAACCATCGTCAAAAAAACCAGATCCCCAACTTTCAGCTTCGTCCTGCAAATGCATAGTAAAAGAAGAATGTATAGACTCAGGGATGCGAAAGTCGCAAAGATAAGTAGATGTAGCTCCAATACATTGTTACAGTATTCTGCTCAGGAAGCTAACCAAAAACAGCAAAAAGTATATGGATTAAACTAGAGCGAGTGAAATGATGAAATCTAGGAGGGAGACAGCATCATGCCTTAATTCTTTATGAGTTAAGTTTTTCTATTACAACAGCTAGCTGTGAAACCAAAAAAAATAAGTTAGAAGTGTAAAGCATGCAGTAACTAACTAGACATATGCACCCCTCCCTGCAGAACCTTTCTCAGTTACCTTTTAGTTTCACTGTAGACAGATAATTCACAAAAGCTGAAATCAGATACAGTGCAACAGAACCTATTGTAGCCGCCAGTCAAACTAGAAGTATCAAATAGAACTGTATAAATACCTCTTCCTGTTACCCAGATACTGACGGATCCAATCAGCTTGTGCGTGTTCAACTGTACGTAGAGATCCACTGAAATTTTTGGTATTTTCTCATCTTTAACTTCTGCCACAGATGAATCTGCTGAAGGAACCCAATCTTGTCGAGCAGTTGACATGATACCAACAGAACCTGCGAAAAATGCATATTCATGAGCTTAAATTCTTTATCCAAACACAAAATTCCTCACGATTGATCCTGGCAATTAAGCAGAATTTTCTTCATCAATACCTTAGTTCAATTGGGAAGTTGCATTAGAAAACTTCAGAGGAAGCTCATTGCCTCGCAAATTCAAGCATAGCCAATCTAAAGCAGCTTCAAATGTGGCTTTCTTTTTTGTAATATTTTTAAAATGGTAAATATTACTTATTAAAAACAATTGCACAGAGCATGTGTCTAATTATATCTCCAAATAACCAAAAAGGAAACACATTCTATGTGTCGAAAACAGTATACATATATACATGACAATTCAACTTTCTTGAAATTACGTGAGTCTGCCTTGTCTAGATAAGTATATATTTCATAAAATGCATATATCAGAATTGACACAGTTGAATAGGAGATAAAAGAAATCAATTCTTGAAATTACACAACAGTTTAATGGGAGATAAAAGAAATCAAATTCTTGAAATAACACGGTTCAATAGGAGATAAAACAAATCGATTTTTGAAATCACACTATTCTACTTTCTTGAAATTATATAATGCATATATATACGGCAATTATATAATGCATATATATACGGCCTTTACTGAAATTACAAAGTTAAATAGGATATAACTAGTACTTTTCTTTTCTTTGATGACTATGTAATTCAGAGCGGGATGTTCAGTTTGATCGGAAAAGCCCTCGCGGAGACTGAGTGGAGTCGCCGGAATTAAGCAACAGTCATCGGAGGCGATTAGAAATTTGCAATTTGGGAGCTGTGGAAGAAAACCTTGTTTATTTATATAGAATTGGCTGTGCTTGAATTTGACGCGAGAGTTCATACGTATTTATAATACGCGGTTTAACGTTGGATTCTTAATAGGCGTTAAAATTGAACATGCGATTTCTTTTTCATTAATTTAAATATGAGATGATATTTAAAAATTATTTGATTTTTAAAATTTTATGTCATGGTTTTTTATTTTAAAAAAATAAAAATTGACGTATAAATTTATATATTTTATATATAAAAAGTACCTACCATTTTGATTTTATCAGATTTATGTAATGCATTTTTAAAAAATCTATTTTATAAGAACTAGATTTTTGACACGTGTGTTGCATGTGATTATCAATTCAGAAAATTTAAGCGAAGATTTGAATAATAAGTTTTGCACAAAATAATATTGCAGATTTTTTTGTAAATGTTCAATGTGGATCGTCATATATATCTCTTATTCACACGAACCTATGAAGATGGTCAATGAAAAAATTTATTAGTTAAATGTAATAATGTATATATTTATTTCAATTTGATGAGGTTCAATCATGTAATCAGTCGTAACTCACTGATATTACATTATAAACGATATTTGTTGTGTATTTTTCTTGTCTAACCTGATGTGTTTTGCATGTGTATTCCACTTAGTCTGTTTAGATATCATATGAACATGTGGAGAACAACTACATTTTATGTTTTAGAACTATTGTATATCAGTTTTTATTTTACGAGTTATAACATAATAGGTACGTTATTTTTGTTGGCTCTCATATTTGACTTCTCGATTGTCTGTGTACATAAATCAAATATAGTTATCTGACTATCATAGATAACTGAGAAAGGTTTCCTTTTTTTACCGAAAAACTTAAAATTTAAATTAAAGAATATATTTTATCTATGAAATCATATATATAATCACCTGTTTAAGTTACACCCATAAAGATATAGTTCATATACTTGTAAACAATTTTTAATTTATTCAACCAAGCATGATTCGTCCAAGGAAAAATAACAACACCGCGTTATCACATATACAGGGGCTATAATAATATGAAAAATTATTGGTCAAAAGTTAATATAAGAAAAGATGAAAAATAGAAATAATTAATATAATAACTATGAGAATTCATAATATTATAACTAAAGAATGTAAAAAAGTGTGAATAACATTTGCAATAATTAGTCATAACTAAGAGAATTTATAATGTTATAACTAAAGAATAATGTACAATAGATGAATTTCTAATAAATTTTATACCTTTTAATTAATGTTACTATTTTTTTAATATAGTTATTAGATTTTAATTTAGTGTAGTGACAAAACGAAAATGTTTATTCCATATTACTGAATATAAAATTTATTTTGTTAATGATAACTTTTAAATGATTCACATATTTTCAAATTTGTTGTGAGTTTTATTAAAAAAAGAAGAACTCGGGAAAATTTTAAAATAATATATTTTGAAGTTAGAAGATTTATATATATATATATATATTTGCATTAACGAAAATATATATCTCATAAAAATTAGTTATTAAATAAATAATAAAAATTAAATTAATACAGACTTCAATTGGTGTTATTAGAAATCATATGACTTTTTTTTGGTCGAAAATACTGAAATATTAAGAAATAGTAAATTAGTAAAACAAAAGGGTAATGTTTACATAGTAATAACTATTTTTAAGCAAACTTCTGACAATCTAAATCACATATGTTGCATTGATAAATAAAGTCATTCTTTTGTCTTGAGTAGAAAAAAAATCGTGATAATTCTCTAACTCTTGAAAAGTTTGATAATTTTGAAAAAAGATATTTAGAAACATATATCTACATCACAAGAGAAATTGTTAACAAAAATAAATGAATTTAGACAATAATAAAAATTAAACTAATACAAACTTCTCATGACGTTATTACAAGACATATGAACTTTTCTTCGTCGAAAATACTGAAATATTTAGAAATAGTAAATAAGTAAAACAAAAGGGCAATGTTTATAAAGTAATAACTATTTTTAAGCAAACTTCCTGACAGTCTAAATCACATAAGTAGCATTGATAATTAAAGTCATTTTTTTGTCTTGCGCAAAAAAAAAAAAATCGTGACAATTCTCTAACTCTTGAGAAGTTTAATAATTTTGAAAAAAGATATTCAAAAGCATATATCTACATCACAAGAGAAATTGTTAACAAAAACAAATGAATTTAGACTACAATAAAAATTAAACTAATACAAACTTCAATTGACGTTATTACAAGTCATATAAACTTTTTTTCGTCCAAAATACTTAAATATTAAGAAATAGTAAATCAGTAAACAAAAGGAAAATGTTTATATAGTAATAACTATTTTGAAGCAAACTTCTTGATAATCTAAATCACTTAAGTAGCATTGATAAATAAAGTCATTCTTTTGTCTTGAGCATCAAAAAAATAAATTGTGACAATTCTCCAACTCTTGAGAAGTTTAATAACTTTTGAAAAAGATATTCACAAGTATATATCTACATCATATGAGAAATTGTTAAGAAAAACAAATGAATTTAGACTACATCATGTTAACTTCATATATTGGAACATTACATACTAGTGTATATACTAAGCAAAAAAATAATTATTACTTTATCATCAGAATTATTTCCTCAACTACTCGAGGTTAAGGAATATACTCTCTTAGGATAGAACAATTTACTTCATCAGAATAGTGGTACCTCATATTCCGCTAAACTTCGAACTCACTCAACGACAATAAATCACACGAAGTTTTTTAAAATGCAAGAAGAAGAAGAGTAGAAGATTAAAAAAATTGTGGTTGAAAATGAGAGGAAACCCCTCTATTTATAGTCAACAAAGGGTAGTATGAACAAGTTTTTTTTGTGTCTTATCTGAAAAGTCACAACTTATTGAAAAAGTCACAACTCTTTGAAAAAGTCAGGACTCATCAAAAAATCACAATCATTTGAAAAAAGTCACAATTTATCTGAAAAGTCACAACTCATCGAAAAAATCACAATCTAAGTTAAGAATATTTTGATAATTGAACATTTAAATTAGGAGTTCATGTTTTAAGGTAATATAGATATAAATTTCTACATTCTTCATTTTATTGTTAATACAAATTAATTATAGTCATACAAAAGTATGACTAGCTTTTACTATAATTTTCAAATGTTTTTTTGTTACTTTAAATTTTTTATACACGATTAATCACAGAAATTAAAATGGAAAAAACTACTAATTTCAATGAAATATATTAGAAAGTAAAAACTGAAAAATACTAATTTTAATGAGATTTAATACCTAAAGAAACCAACTATTTATTTAATATGTGAACAAATTTTATAGATATTATTATTCTCAATTTTTATTTTCGCCACATTATAATTTTAATTACACTCTTACTAATTTCAATCGTTTGAAAAAAAAGCATCGCTAAGAATAAATATAAATTTATTTACCCAAAGTTACACATTTTGATGTCCTTTTAGAATTTTCTTTTCATAAAACTTATTATTATTATTGGTAGATAAATATTCTGTTGATCTTCAAAACACAAAAAAAAAATTAGCTATTATTTGAAGGATTATAAAGGAAGTGAAAAAGAGCCTGAAAGCACTAAAAAGTTGTTTAATTTTAGGTATTCATCTCAACAATATCCTTTTAGAATTTTCTTTTTATAAAACTTATTATTATTATAGGTAGATAATATCATGTTGATCTTCAAAATACAAAATGATTTTTAGTTGTTATTTGAAGGATCGTGATGTTATTTGAAGGATTATAAAAGAAATGAAAAAGAACCTCGAAGCACTAAAGAATTGTTTAATTTTAGATATTCATCTCTACGCGATATATTTGAAAGATCTTATGGAGTTTGGAAAAAATAAATTCAAAATAATGAAACAAGACATGAACCATTATGATAATTACACACGTATGACGATTGTTATAGCTTGAGTAGTGTTAAGTATTTTTTTGCGAGAACACCAAGAGAATGATGAAATATTCACATGATGATGGACATACCAATGATATTGACCAACAAATGGAAAGTAACAATAATATTGATTCGTCTTGTCGGTTATCTGATTGAGAAATGTATATTTAATGTGAAAAGATTGTCTGTATTATTTGCGAGGATTATATTAGTACACCTACACCTTATGTTAAAATTTACTTTTTTTTATTGAACTAAAGTTCATAACAAAAGTATAATACACCATCACAAAATTATATATAAATGTGTGTGCGCGTGCATGCGTGTTTATGAGCAAAAAAATAACAACCTAAAAATTAAAAGTGCATGTCCATCCACTTTATATCACGATTTCGTCTCACATGACCAAACATACCCTTAAATGCGGGACTGAACCGTTCAATTAACTCACATACTTTCTGTGTGGGCGTACGTACGTCGGATTGATTTAATTTTTCAATAAAATTTTGACAAATTAATTATAACGATTTATTAAATCTATAAATCAAATAAGCGTAAAATTATTATTATTTATTTCAATTTTAATCGGGTTCTCTCGGTTCTTTCTATTTCCTCAATTTTTGCACAAATTGAAAAATTACGAAACTACTAGCAAATTAGAGAGCAAATACGAATAAATTCAATACATACGACGTAACAACAATGCATTAATAATTAACTACACCAAATAAAAACTATTGCAATAACTTAGTTTTGTGAATTATTCCGTTGGAGTGTTGTTATTTTTTTTTAATACCAAATCAAATCAAGAATGGTCGATTTCTTTTTTAACATTAAACCAGCCACAAATGTTGTTTTTCGATTTGATTTGGTTCAGAATTCAATTTGGCTGCTTGACGATTTGACATGTATACCCCTACCCCTGCTTTCATGTGTTAAAATTAATATTTCATTTGTGTTCGATTTATGTAATGCACTTTTAAATTAATGAGATTATAATTTGCAAGAATAAGACAAATCACCTTTTAGAACTTGTCAAATTATACCATTTGTGTTTATCTACTCTGTTATGAATATAATATAAGATAAATTATGATGGAAAACACGAACTGTCCTTAACATCTTTAAAATAATCTTGCTTTGCTGCAATGCAATTCTTATGTTTGAATATACGTTAGTATTTAGTAAAAACTTTATTATTGGAATGCACAATAATATGACTTTACAAAACATTAAGCAAATGAATGAATTGACAAATAACAACAACAAATGTTACAGTTTTGGTTTCAATTTTAGCGTCTATCAGGTGTAACAGGGAAGCCAATTCCATGTCTCCTACTTGGAAAGACTACAAATAACAAACTACAAATTACCCCAATTCCAATAGGAACAACATCAAGTACCTGTTTTGTGTCATGATCTGGTGTAGGATAAAAGCAATTCACTACATTTTTGTCTCTCAAAGCCACAGCAATAAATACAAGAACAGAGAGGACAGCATGAACAAAATCAATAAACCCGACTCTATACCTGTTCAATTCACCAGGCACACCAGAAATTGAAGCTGCCTGGTAATCGAAAATCCACAAACCTTTGAAAGTAGCTAATCCATAGTAAATTTGCCCGTCTGGTGCTTTAAAACTATCGGTGAAACAAGCTAAAAAGCACGAAAATGCGAGTAGTGCAAGGAGGATTAATGTCATTGGACGCGATGCAGTGTCACACGTTCCGTTGTTGGTGAAAATTGGGATTAGTAGTTGGAATGCTAAGAGTGTTCCTGTTGGGAGTAGGTTGGCTAAATGTGCTGTGCTTTCTAAGGCACGTTGAGAAATTGACGGTCGCGGTATAGCTGGACGTTCTGGTTCATGATTGTTGTTGTTGTTAGTGGGAAGTAATGGGATTTCGGATGCATCTGGTGATGTGGATGTTTGCTTAGAGGAGTTTGATCTGGCTCGTAGAGACATGTCCATTAACACTAGAACAATCAAATATAAAAGACTCTTTGTTAATACTTCAGGAATTCGAATGCTAGAAAATTACGATGAAATTGAAGGAGGAGAGGAGATTGGAAATGAGAATGAGCTAGCTAGGTATGATGATGATAATATAAATGAAATTGATCACAATGGGAGTTTTATGCGTGTAAGGGAAAGAGGAATATACGTTTAATTTGGTATTATATTGACCTAACAAAGAGTAGTTATTATTTATATTATACTATGAGGAAACTTCTTGCTTGTCCAAAATGACTCTATGTCTTCCTTATTGAGCTGGCAATACACGTTAATATTAGCTTTCAATATATGTTTGCTTCTAAGAATTGAATGATTCATTTTTCACATTTAAAAAAAATATAATTCAATGTTCTAGACTAAAGTCAAAACAAACTAGTGGAAGGGAAGTTGGTGAGGTGTGACTTGGCACAACCTTTTTTTTGTTAATTTGCTTCCTTCTTATGTTGTAGAACATTGAAGATTAGTTGTTAATTAGTGGTTAGTTTTGATTGGTTTTTTTAAACAAGTTGAAGAACACTATGATTGAATCTTTGTTGAGCTGGATTATTGAAGAAGATAACGTGGTCTAATATATTTTAAAGTATGGATTGAATTTAAGAATTGTTGAGATTGACGTTAGAATGTGGGATATCAATTTTAGATTTATTTGAACTTGATCTAGACCAAATTTGAAGCAAAAAATGTATTGGTAATTTTTTTACACAATAAGTTTCAATTGGTACAAATTCTGGCAATCCTTTTAAGATCTTGACGATCCATCAAGATTTGTGGCCAAATAATTGTGATACGACGATCCAGGATAAGACTAGTGTTTAAAATTCTAACAACTCGTTCTTTTTCTACCTAATTATAGGCACATGGGAATTCAATTTTGTAGAACTTTTTAAAACTGTGTCAAGTTTTTGAACAGTGACACGTAAATTGTTATGTGTGTAAATATGGCGTGTACGACTAGTTTGAATTCAAAATTAAGCTACTTGTGTAGGGGTCGTAAACTCAAAACCTCTACGGAATTAAAGGATTCTCCATAAAACTGGCGTAGAACTCAAATTTCTCTGAAGCTAAGAAACCACATGTTACCTTAGGCCCTTAATAATGTTCAAGTGCAAAATTTCCCTATCCACGCGAAGAGCACACATGCATCAGGAGTGTATCCGGAGAATTTACCTGTGAAACCTTCATAAATCTACCGTTTGCTGCATTTTTCCGAGTATATATAAATCTGTACAACAACAATGTACCCAGTGACTACACCGGAAGTAACGCTGCAAAAGGTGGTTCTGCAGAAGATGAAAACCAAAAAAGAAACCAATAAGCAAAGTTGGTTTTCTCCACAACAGCCAAAATCTGCAAATGATTACACATTTATAAATGCTACATTTAGACACTCAACTTAACTACAAGAATTTATGTACATACATACTCTTAAAAGAGCATTTTGGAAACAGACTTAAAAGTTTCAAAGCACAAGATTTCTACATCTTCATTCAGTGTCTGTCCTTCCTTTTATTTTCTACATCCAATTTATAATGACTAATTGCAAGCACAATCTGGCTTTGCTTTCATTCCCCAAGAACCATTTTTTGCGCTTCACGTCCATGCCTAATAGTGATTTCCGCAAGAGCAAAAGAAGCTTATAAAATCTTCTCTATGCGTAACCTATTTTAGCACTAGGTATACAAGGATTGGTCGATTCAAATTGGAATTGTCAAGTCATCCATAATGATCTAGTCAAAACAAGAATTCATTTTGATTGAACAGACAGTCTAGTTTGCTTTGTTTATTGTAAGGCATATCTCATTATAAGATTCATCAACTGGAATCCGAAAGTATGCATTATACCTATTTCCATTTTATTTAGGTAGTACAACCTTCCACTCCTGAGAACTGACAGGAAAATGCCCAAAAGTAAGAGCTAGCACACAACAGTTTAGTTAGTCGTTTAAGAACTTCCTAAATTGTATCAAATCAGCTATGTTTTGATTTCCTCTGGAACATACGCTTAGTCAGACTCGGTTGCATTGCATCATCAAGCAATTTTCTCTGAACTCCAGTTATAAATATTCAACACTGAATTATGAGTACAAAGTTTAGCACAAACTAAAACCACAGAAGAAACTGGAAGAACTATCTTCTTGTTGGTTAACATAATTCAACTTCTTGGCAGAGAAAAACTTTAGTTCCCTTGCTCGTTTGATACGAGGGATATGGGATAACAAATTTCGGGATTAATTTTTGGATGAGTTTATCCATGTTTGGTTGCCTGTGTAACTTATCATGGAATTAGTTATCCCGGGATTGTGGTGTTACTTTTATAATGTGGATGGGATAACTAATCCTGATATAACTTGTTCCCCAACCAAATGAGCCCTTGGAAACTACAATTTAAGCCATAACAAATCCTCCAGAACAGGTCAAGATTAACAAGAAAAACAAACATCAGACGGTCGATTCAGAATGTAATTGCACCAAATAGCACAAATCTCCTTCTAGTATTTATGAATTATGACCTCTGTTTAATGCCAAAAAATATAATTAAAACACTCATTTCACCAATGTATTAGACATGTAAATTGATACTACTATAATCTGAAAAGATAAAACCTTCGTCATTTTGACCTAATCTTTCAAGTCCAGAATTGTAGAACAAAGAATAATGGAGCTCAAAAAAAATTTGGACCATTTCTCGATTTGTGCGTGTCATCCTTGCGCAGGGGCCATGCTAATCTTCTCTGTATCGTTCCAATTTTATCGGATGTCCCCGAAGGGACGAGCTACAATGTTAGGTTTCGCCATATAAACAACACACAGCTTTTCTCTGTAAGCGATGAGGGACAAATCGCTGGTTGAGTCTTTACGCTAACATGGGCCTGGACTCGTTTTTGCGATTGTTTCAATGAAGCCCAGTTGTGTGACGACTTATTTGTAATGGGCCGGCCTTCTTATTTTACTTGGTTGGGGCCAGCTTCTTGCCTTCTTGAGTATTTACTCAAACTAACTGATTGACAATCCTTCGCTCCAAAAGGGTAAGTTCCATACCGACAAGACCTCCTATTTCAGAATTCACCCATTTTACACTAACTAAAGTAAAACTTAATCATCGAGGTAGAGTAATATAAAGACATAATGCAACTGAACTAAGTGAAAAACCTCGCAATACGAGAGGAAAAACCGTGTGGAGAAAAATTTATTCAAGTTAGGTAGGATGAAGATCGAGCGCAATATGTATATGTGTGTATTTTAAAGAGGAAATACATAAAGTAACTACTGAAGTTGTTTCAAATTTTCAAAAAGACACTTTAACTTTGTGAGTGTCCTATTACTCTACAAAAGTATTAAATACATTTGTAAATAGACCATTTTGACCCAATTTAGCATCTATGAAGGTGTGCGTGATGCTCACCCCCTTTTTGACCCATTTTAATTAAATTTAAATATTATTAAAAGTGATCGTGTTGAAGAAATCACAATACTAGATCTACGATCACATTTCAAAGCGAGTTTCGTTACCGAATCAAACCAAGAAAAAAATTAAAGGAACAACCGTCACAAGTTCTGATTGCGTACTCTCGATGACGGCTATGCCTTTCGACACAAAGCCAACACCGACAGACGGAAAAATAACTTTTCCGGTCACCTGAGCTAAGAAAATGGAAGCTAAACACTCATCTGGAATATGAGAAGAATAATCAAATCTCTGACATTGAATACATCATCCGTTTCCTTCATGGAAGAATACCATCAAAAAAATAATTTTATATGATTTTGAGCTCCGACGTCGATTGAAGCCGATAGACCCATCCACCATTAGAAAAATAAAGATAGGTCAGGGTCACTATGTCCTTTTATGTTCGACTTTTCCGGATGAAGTTGCAATTCACAGATGAATTTGATAGCAGACATGAAAATAAACTCAAAAATTTTGGGAAGAAGGTGTATTTTATAATTTAATTAATTAATAGAGAAATTAACTGAAATGTGGCATTTTTTAATTGGTTTTGGGAAGCAAATTGTTACATTCACGCGCGTCATTTGCGTGTTCACAAAACAATAGGAGAAAATGAGTCAAAATGGTCTATTTACAAAGGTATTTAATATTTTTGTGGAGTAATAGGACGCCTGCAAAGTTAAGGTGTCTTTTTGAAAATTTGAAACAACTTCAATGGTGACTTTATGTCTTTTCTCTATTGTAAAGCATAAGTTAGTTGTGTGTGTACATACGTGAAGGGATCAGATGTATGTGTGACCAACTGAATCCAATGTATGTGTTTTTAAGTCGTATGTGCATAGCACTAGCCAAACTATAAGAGAGATCAATTGTATGTGAATGTACATGCTATACATATGACAATATTCGATAAAGTAATATTATTTTCTATGGATCAAACACTGCTGAATCGTGGCGACATTGAATGAATAAGGCTGGAGTGGACGATTCACTTTATTTGAATTATATCGAATATGTTGTTGTTATTGTTTAATTATTTTTTGAATACAAAATAAAATAATAATATATGTACACTAAATATATTAATATATTTATACAATCAAGTAACTGATTGAGTAATTATATAAATCGACTGATATGAATGGTTGATTTAGTATGAATTGTATCTGATATGTTGAAATTTATTAATATAAATAGATATGTTTTACATTATAATTTAAATTCGATTTATAAAAATCGCACCTCAAAAGTCAAAACAATGACAAATAGTCACCAAGAAAGCAAAAAAAAACCCAGAAAACCATAGAACTTCCAAAAGGACCTCTTTAAAATTAAATCGAGTATCAAAAGCGTAATTTGCACAAAGCAAAATTTGAGGGGAGTTAATTGACATCTTTATAAAAGTGGTGGGTTAATGTTTTAACAATATTAATAAATTATATTATAAATAGTATTATCTCCAACGTGGAAGGGGAAGGCGAAAAGTGAAAACAAAGAAAATAAGAAAAAAAGGGGTTTTATGGGTCTTGGCTTCTTGTAATTCCGACATAGTTTTTCCTTCCGAACCTTAAAATTTTCAAATATTTTTGGATATTTGAATTCAACCGCCAAAGTATATCAACGCAAAAGAAATAGAGAGTAAGTTTTCCTCAACTGAAGGCTAAATTGCAGAAGAAAAGGTGAGATTCTTGTCCCCAAGTACCTTAAAGTGTTTGGTTCTTCAAGTGATTCATGTTTTCTTTTATTAATGGGTGTTTTATCTTTGTTTTCTTGTTTTGGATTAATGGGGTTTTGTTGGTTTATCCAAGATTGTGTCTTTCAACTTCTTGAATCTTGATTCTTGATCCTTTGACAGATTTTGAGTTCGTTTTTTCCTTTTTCTTTTGCTAATTGTCTTTTTGATTCTCGGGTTATATGCTGGTTTATCAATGTAGTTATTCTTTTGATAATCTGTTCAGGGTTTTAATTAGATTGGTTTATTTCTTTTCTTTTCTTTTATAAATCTAGGTTGTGGGTGGATTCTAGGGTTTGGTTTTGTTTTCTCTCATTGTTGGGTTTTTTAGAAGAGATTTAACATTGGAGTGATGCATTATAGTTTTTTGAAGATTACTTGTATCTTTAGTTAACTTCTCTTTATGGAAGGCTAGCACAGAAAGAATCTTGATAAATTTGGGAGTGTATTGCAAATTCTATTTATTTTAATCAATTTTCTTGTTTTGAGGTATTATTGTAGATCAATGAAAAGTAAGAGTATATGACACATTAAGACATTGGTGCTTTATGCCCAAGTCAGGGCTCTTGAATTTGTTTTGTGATGGATTTCATTGTGCAGTTGCAGCTGAAGTGGATGATGTTCTTTAATCTTTTCTAACTGGGCTTTTGTAGGCTGATCAGTTCCCTGCTTGCAGTAGCGTTGTGCCATACAACTTAGCCGATCCTTTTCTCATCGTTCTAAGAGTATCAAGTTTCAACTGACTAAAGGCTATTGCTCACCTGAATCAGTTTTTAAGGAAAGATGAAACGCCGTCGTGGAAGCAAAAAAGGTAAATCAAAGAAGCTTCGGACAACAGGTACAAGTGAGGGTGCATCTAATAATTGTAGCATGAATTCAGAAACTAGTTCTGGTACGGAAGACATTGACAATGATGGAGTTAACTCTGGGGTTGAGGCTGAGACACCATCCTCTACCGGAACTGCTCAACCGGAAAAACCTGTGATTGTTTATTCTGGTGTGCCAAGGGACAAACCTCCAGGTTTAGCAGTTTATGGACGTATGAAAGTAAAACTCAAAACAAAAAAAACATTAGACACTCAGCTCAATTCTTCAGAAGTAGCTACTCATAGTGATACTGATAAAAGTAGCCAGCAAGCTGGTCCAGAAAAACAGGTTGTCTCTAATGAGAAAATGGAAGACAGTGCAAACTCATTGCCTGAGGCTAATGTAACTACCCCAGGAAATGTGCTAAAAAAACCGGGAGGCATAAAGATCAAGCCTTCAAAGGGCTTCTCTTCAAGCATGAGCCCTTGTAGTAATGTTGAAATGGTGAAGGAAGAGAAGACAAAAAAACAAGAGCCTGAGTTACTTCACCGTGATTTGAGATTAAACAAGCAAGAACTCGACACTGCTTTGGAGGTAAGCATGGCAAATAACCTATTTGTCCTGGCATGTTCACAAGATGTACATTTAAACATATTCCATATGCCATGTGTGGTTTGGTTATAACTGTTGCCTGTTAGTTGGCAGGGAGGTTAAAGCTGAGCAGAAGTATAATAGGAAGTTACCTCTCCATACTAACTATTTTAGCCCCTCCAAGATTGGGCGAATATGAGAATTTATGTACCTTTTACTTCCCTTTCACCCTTACCTTCACTTAGTGATAGTAAATACTGAATACATCAATGAACTTCTCTTTTTTTTTCCCTCCCCACCTCCCATCTCTTTCGTGGACCAAACACAGTTTAAACATAGGTTACCATGCTAAGGGGATTCATAATCTTAAAAGACATCTCAACATTATCGCTTTTATACTAATTTATTTTAATTTCTTGTTAATTAGGTTATAAGAAAAATTATGAAAATGGATGCTGCAGAGCCCTTCAATACTCCAGTCGATCCTATTGCTCTTGGAATTCCTGTAAGTAAATCATTTTTTTTCTTATATTTCTTTTATTCCATAATATGTAATGTCATCTAGAGTTTGCTTTGGAGGTTCAAATTCAACAATTAAGAATCCCATGTCCATGTGGGAGGGTTTTGTTAAAGTAATAGAGAATCTTTGAAAATTTATTTGATTGAATAATGCTATTGTAAATAGTTTTCATGTAGACTGAAAAAGTCCTCCGTATTTTTTGGGGTCAACATCACTCCGACTTCCATTGAAACAAGTTGCTTGTGGCATTACTAAAGTTCAAAATATTACACCTCTAGTCCAATATCAGGAAACTGGTTTTACCTAGGAATACGAAGAAAACCCCTCTGAAGTGAATATTGATGCACAGAAGTATGTAGAGATTGTAGTCTTGGTCTTCCGAATATTGTCACAAAATCTCTTGGATGCTTTACCTTGTCCCTTTTCTCCTTCATCTAGTACATTAATAAATTGTTATTCAACTGGTGTGGGGAGCAGGATTATTTTGATGTCATAAATACACCTATGGATTTCGGGACAATATGCAGTAATCTGGAAAGTGGTGTCAAATACATGAATTCCGAGGACGTTTATAAGGATGTGCGGTATATATGGGACAACTGCTACAAGTATAATAATAAAGGTGATTATGTTATGGAGCTCATGAAGCGGGTGAAAAAGAACTTCGCAAAGTACTGGACAGCAGCTGGCTTATACAGTGATCATCTGCAAAGTAAATCTCTCTTGTACTTGACATATTTTCATATCAGTATCACTCTGCTGAATTTGCTTATATGTTTTTCTTCCTTTTCTGCAAGTCTAGCAATTAGACTTTGTTCATCAATGTTGCATATTAACAGATGTACCTTGCTTCAGTCTTAAAACAGTTAATCAGCATTTAATTCATGTCTTCTTACCTTATTAGGTGCCGAAAGCAGTCAAATTAAGGAAACTACACCTTCAAGTCATGGAAAGGAACCTACAAAAAGTGGTTCTTTAACTCACAAACACAACAAAAGGCTTCAAGGGTATGTTGATCTATGTTCTGTTTATGTACTTTCCTCATTGGCCATCACTTATTTGCGGGGTCTAGATATGTTTTTATGATATAAATGTGGAAAAATTGAACACTTATTATCAGATAAGAAAAAATAGTTCACAATGTTTCTTTAACCAGAAAAAGAACAGAAGAGGGTTACCCTAGTGGTAAAGACACCTGCACCTCCACCATAAGGTTGGTGTTCTAGCCACCAACAGAGCTAAGTGGGAAGGACCACTGCCGGGCTCCTGGACAGGGAGCTTGAGGAGTGGAGTTTACCATATCAGTTAAGAAAGTTTCTTATACAACCAGAATTTTTTTTATAGAGATGAAAATCTTTATATGTCAATTCTGCATTTTTATTGATAAGTGTTGGAGATGGAAGATGATAAATCACTGATAATTATATCTTTCTTCTAAAACAGAAAATGGACATTAATACTCCTGTTCAAACTAGATATGTTAATTGCTATATTGTGAAGTCTCGGGAGATGTCCGCCTTTATGAAGAAACTATGTGCCACAACTACTCTTATTCTGCTGCATTTTACCATCCCTCCCAAAATGTATTCCTCTGATAATTGGCTGAATCTTTTTCCTTCCCATAGTTTTAGGCGGATCTTACATATCCAAAGGAAGTACTTTCTTTTATTGAATTTTTTTTTTTAGTTTTTTTTGGATGGTACACATCTTTTTCTTCTGTTGGGAAAATGCATTCTTGCTGCTGACACAATTAGTTAGCCATTCAGTGGTGGAGAGTCGATACTTATGGAATTGACTAGGTGAGTGGGGGAATGTTTTCCATAGAAGGATGAAGTCAAGGATGAGGTGAGCTGGCTAAGGGAGTTAAATGGCTGGTTATGGGTGCAAGAGAAAGGGATATCAGGGAAGGGTGATGCTCCATTGGCAGGACAGGACTTGGTGAACTAGATGCAGAGCATGAGATATCTTGAAGGAGGTTCACATAAGAAGGTCACTCTTCAGAGAGAAGCACTGAAGGGAGGTCACTGCTAGGGCGTATGGGATGGGAGAGAACGAGATAATGGAATGAAAAATAAGAGTGGACTTAGCTTAATATCTGTAGTTAGCCTAACTTCAATATCCCGATGGACTCTTTAACCAAGGTTGAGATTCTCTTTTACATAGCTTAGGAGAGTTTAGAGTATTTAATTTTAGAACTAAATAAAGGATCTGAAAATTCTAAAAGCAAACAAAGAAAGTGAGTTTTATTTCATAAAAGTTGGAAAATGCTGATAATATATTTGCCCGATAATTTTTCAATGCCAAACAAAACTAATACCGGCAGAGTTACCATTTTTTTTGTTGGCCTGGTAAAAATTACAATTAAGAGATATAAATATTTGGTAATCTAAATGTTGTAGAATCTTATTTAGTGGTTTTTGACTCATAAAGGGGGTACTCTGGTACCAATTTACTGTTAATACTCACTCAAAGTGTAAATTTTTTCCTTGATTTTATTGGACTTTGTTCAGGCTCAAGAAGCACAAAGAAGGCTGCCTTTGTGCTATATGTGTGATGATACGGCGCAGGCAGGAGCGGGAGGAGACCACTCGGTCCTTGGATGACCAAGGCGAGGCTAGTGATGATTATCCAGATGGCATGAAGCCCGAGGTACTTAAAGCCTTTTTTTTACCTCTGATTTTATATATTTCTCTGTTAAAATGTTTGGAAATATTTTTTAGTTGAGGGTTTAGATTAGGGAGTCGATTAGAATCTGTAGATAAAGAAGAGAACTTATTGTGGGTTCAAATTGTAATATACACATGTTTGGACGTACAGACAGAATCTTCTTAATTGATCCTATATGATCTTATCTGATCCTAGACTATGCATGATATTTACAAAATTGTTAACACTCCATTCATGTTTGGACGTACATATTGTATACTCTTTGCTTGTTACAATTGTATGGGATACAGGAATTTAGAAGTACTTTGTAATATCTACTCCCTCCATTGCAATTTTTAGAAGTTTAAAGTAAAATTGTTATTGAATATAGAAATGTGTCATTCTTTTCGGGATTGACTAAAAAAAGAAAAAAGTGCCACATAAATTGGACAGAGGGAGTAATAACTAGTCAGTTGAAATTGATGAAGCTTGTCGAATACGTCCTAATTCAGTCTTTTGCCTAACAGTGTCTTTGCGTGCTTTGTTTTTTCCCATTAAATACGGGATTTGAAGCCTTATGTAGTGCAACTTCTCTCAAATTAGTGATCAGTTTCTCTTTTCCTTTAAATTTTAATTGTTGAAGAAACTGCTTTAACCATATTAGCTCACTAGCAGCTGAGTACATGGCTCGAGACACTGCATCTGTACCTGACGTGCTCAACTGCTCATCACATTTACTTTTTGCTTTTCTAAGATATAAGATCTCTTGAATTGAAGATGCAATATCCGCTAGTTAACCATAAGTTAGAAGGAGAACCTGCACAATCTGCATCAGAATTCCCACCAATATGTGTATTCCCCTGTCCTCATATAACAAA
>JAJOOO010001130.1:0-38814 GCA_029582685.1 Solanum piurae | reverse complement strand
AACCGATAGGTAAAGCTATAATTCTTATACATTTTAGTTCTTGTAATATTATTAATTTTAAATTAATTGAAAGTTGTACTTTTGATTTGTTTATTTGTAAATATTCATATATTTATTCACTTAATATTAAGGTTATACTGGTGTTACTACACATAATACGATAATATAGTTGAAAAATCAAATGTATATACAAAAGAGAATCAAAACATATATTTTAATTAATTAAATGTAGATAACTATATACTCTATCATAAGAATTAAAATCAAAATTTATCAATAACCGAGGAACGAAAACTACATTTAATTCTTGTTTAAAAAAGGTAGATTAATTAAGACCTCACTTTTGGTACGCGGGATACCCAAAGGCACCAAGAGAGGATAAAAAGGATTGTTGTCCTTTAAAAGTACATAAAGAACATGTACTATTCTTTAACGATATGACTGCCTCGTATATATTAGGCTACAATCCATCAACTTTAATTTCCTTCATTATTATTCTCAAGTACAACCAAAAATTTGTGATGAAAAAATTAAGATTCTTTTTTACTTTTAATTAAAATTTAGCGGAATGGTCTGAGAGATCCTTGCACTTGACTCGATTTGTCAGTTGGATTCTTGTACTTATGACTTTGTCAACTAAATCCTTAAACTCATTCAAACATAATATTTTAGATCATTTTCTCATCTGATGAGTGTGCGTGTAGTACACTCATTTTACACATGACATATCACGTCATTTTTTAATGACACATCATTATTATTATTATTTTTTCGATGACACATCAGAAATTACATATTTAAAAATAAATAAATTTTAAAAAAATGCAATTTTCTCTCTCCCCTTCCCACTTCATCCTCTTTATTCCCACCTTCTACTCCCAAAAATAAAAACCACCATTTTCATCTTTCTTCATAGTTCAAGCTCAAAAATTTCCTCAATCATAAAATGTAATAGATTATAACTAGTTCTTGTACATAATTTAGGGTTTTATTTATTTTGAATTGATAAAAAGAGATATGAAGAAAACTTCAAATTGGAAAAAATATGTTTATATGTAAATTCAAGTAATAAATCTTAAAGAAATAAATTTATAAACATGGTGAATGATATATTTTCTTGCAAAAACTTTTTTCAATTTTAATTTGATAATTTTATTGTGATAATGTGTACATCAAAGAAGAACAAGAGAAAAGGAGTATGGGCGGGGAGGGTGGGGGTGGATGGGGGATGAGGTTGAAGAAGAAGAAGGGAAAGGGAGTAGGGGCGGGGGAGGGTGGGGGCTGAGGTTGAAGAAGAAGAAGAGAAAAAAGATGGGGTGGGGTGGGGCTGAAAAAGAAGAAGAGAGAAGGGGTGGGGGTGGGGCGAGGTGGGGTGGAGTGAAGAAGAAGGAGGTTTTCAATATTTTTAATTTTTTTTTATTATTATTGTTTTGTCTTATAATTTTGATAATTTTAAAATAAAAATATTGTATTCACTTGCTTCAAATCGCATTGGGTCACGTATTTGTCCAATTAAGCCATTTCAGTGCCACATAAGCCCGGTCAATGGTCAGAGGGGTTTAAGAAATAGAGTTTCATTGAGTTTAAGGATTCATTTGGCAACGTGATGAGTATAAGGGTTCAACTGACAAACAAAGTCAAGTACAGGGGCCTCCCAGGTCATTCCACCTTAAAATTTTCTAGTTTAAACTATGAAAATTAAAGACTTAGGCGTAGTAACTAGTAAATTTATGAGTTGTGAATCGTAACTGATAGAGCGATAGAATTCGAATATGAATAATCTAATTGCAATAAAAGTACCAAAGTTGTTTACTTTTTTCGCTAAGGAACCAAAAAAAAAAAAAAACTTATTGTCCTTCTATTTGAGTGTAAAAATCGACACATATTCATATTCTTGTGCAAGAAAAAGTAGCCTAGTAGATGCAATTATGGTCTATGGAAACAGTTAAAATCACTACAAAACTCTAGATGAGCTGAGGAAAAAAACAACACATTAGATTAAAGGCATAATATATAAATTAGACCCTAAACTTGGCTTCAAATTTTAAGTATGACCTCTAACTTTCATAGTGCACAAGTAGGCACTTTAACTATCCAATTCTTAAACAAAAAAACACGCGAATCCAACAGCCAAATTGTGTGATATACAAACGCTCCTACGTGGCTTATTGAGCCACTTAGTGGCTGCCACGTAATTAAAAAATTACACATATTTTATAATTAAAAGGGATTTTGATTTTTAAAAAATAAAGATATATTTAAAAGGGATTCATTAAGGGTAAAATTGTCATTTCCGGTTTTTTTTTACTATTGTGGACCTCGAAAAATACCCCTGACGCGCCTGAATTGCGTCTCAATCACGCGTTATGCCAGGTTGGATTCGCGTGTTTTTTTGTTTAAGAATTGGATAGTTGAAGTGCCTACTTGTGCACTTTGAAAGTTAGAGGTCATACTTAAAATTCGAAGTCAAGTTTAAGGTCTAATTTATGTATTATGCCTAGATTAAATGTGTAATTAATTTACTTAATGCGATCAGATTTTTTAAAATATGTATTTGAATTGAATCGTCTAAATATACGGTACTTTTGAAAAATTCGATGACCTACTTCCGACGAAACTAATACAAAATCAAACATACACCACTCTATATTGATTTAACCGGATATTTACCATAGCTTTGTATAAATATTAGTTATAGAAGCATTAATTAAAAGTAATGGTTAAAAAGTTAGGTCGATAGAAAAAACATCACATCAAAGGTTAACCGTTGAATAGTTAAATGTATTTGAGTTTTGAATTTTGTCACAATTTATATGAATATATTTTTATTAAACTAATATAAAATATTTTGAATTATTGTGAAATAGTTGTCATATAACGTCCCGTTGATATTCTCTCTGTTTAATTTACCTGTTTATTATATTAAAAAACGTTTCACATTTACTTGTCATTTTTAGCATATTAAAAAATAACGTAAATTTTTTTCTTCATATTTTCTTGTAACTTTAATTATCTATTCTTCAAATTATTTTCAAGAACGTTCTTAAACACCGATTCATATAAACTATTATAAAATATTCATGTTAATCATTATTTCTAAATCCGCAAAGTCCCAATGAACAAGTAATATTGATTAATGGAATAAAATATAATCCATGAATTAGAAAGTCCATGGAGTGCCAAAAATTTGAGAAGATAATCATGAAAAGGGTGAAAACTATAAATAAATAATGGATCCTATGATGATAAATATATAGCCATTGACATAATGGTGTTTCTTCAGTGGCGTATAAAATAATGCCTAATGATGTTAATCATTGTCATTACCAACATCAGCAAATTGTTTGTACTTGATAAATTTTGGCCTAAATAATTTGTCACTAAGTATGATTTTCAATTAACTATTTTGAACAAAGACATCTAACTAAACGAAAAAGACTGCTCTAATATTTACCCTTCAAAATAATCATACAAACACCTCCATTTGGTGACTTAAACTATAGGTTTCAACTTTCAAAATACTCAAAACTCTACAAGTCTAGAAGGAAGATTTCATTATTATTTCAAAAACATTTATACGTATTAGGTATTACATATATAAATTTAATTATACAATAAATATATACATGATTTTTTCCAGGTACACTATTCAAACATGATTCATATGTATCTAGGATATAATGTCTCTCTCACTCGCCTCTCTTCCTGTGTATCTATATTTCAAAATGTATCAGGTATCAAGTATACATGTTAACTCTCTCACTCACCTTTCTCCTCTCTTGCTCGTCCCCCTCACATATATTTGTATATCAGATGTATCCGTCTTGAAATCTAATATGAAACTAATTAATTAGATGGTATGTAAGTATTTCAAATTATAGAGTGGGTAAGTATTATAGTAGGAATGTTTTTTTAATTAGATAGTTTTTCCTATACTACTAATAATATTCAAATAAACACATTGGGCTTATGAGTCAATGGTGTAAGTAAGGCCCAGCCCATTTATTTTTTCGCATCATCCATATGACCAATTTAGTAACCGAATTAGTCCAACTTGCTTAATCTGTTTCTTCCTCCTCATTTCGCCGGTTCTTCCTAAGGTATGAGATTTTTCTTGTCTGTTTCAATGGAATCTCCTATAACTGGTGAATTTTTTTTGTGTATGTATATATATATTCATCCTTCTCAGAGCATTGCAAGGTGGTAGACTAGAAGAAACCGTATTGTAATTGTATGACGAGTGCTTCAGAGCTATTTTTCACTAGGAGGTCTCGTTACGGTCGAAGCGATCTCGAATTAGGGTCCGATTTATCAACAGGTCGAATTTCTCACAACCACAGCGTTCATAATCGCCGCCATCATCATCACAACCACCAGCCAACCGGCAATAATAATACCCGCCGTGATCGCCTCGATGTGAACGATTGTGAGCCCTTGCGCCGATCTCCTCACCGCCTTAGACGTTTGCCTCCTGTAAGATTTTGGATTTTTTTTTTTTGGTGTGTAGAATGATAATATTAAAAAATTCAAGTACTGCTTTATCTGTTGTGTTGTGCTGGCATATTATATTCAAGCTTTTGAGTCACATTGGTCAACATGCATATATTTAATACTAAAATTGTTAATTAGGTGAATCCAATTGTCATTTCACCGGATTCTTTCCTTTTTTATTTTCCGCTTGTCGTTTTATAGCTATGATTTCTTGCTTGGGTTGGTTAAAGCAAGGAAAAGGATGAAAACATGAAATATGACTCAGGGGTACTGAATGTAGATAGTAATATAAATTGGCTCACTGCATTCTTGTATAATAGTATGATATTTTTCGTACGGGAGACTGACGAATCGTTGAGATTGTGCCACAACCAAATATGGATGTTTAATTGACATAGTACCTGCCTTATCACTCTCCACACCTATGATGATTATATGGATGATGGACTTGTGGGTTGCAGGACAACGTTATTTGGATTTTTTAGTCTTGTTTATCAGTCTTGCGTTACTATTATCTGACATTTTCTAGCTGTAAATGTTAGAGTGGATGCTTTTTTGGCTGACATATATATATATATATCTGCACCCTTTCTCTTGTTAGTATGGACTATGTACAATGCCATTAAAAATACCAACTCTCCTCTACTGATCATGATAAAAAGTGTGTTCTGTTTTTCTGATTAATTATTGTCTGTTCTTTTGCTATTTATCAGTAAACCAATCAACTACATCTCAAGTTAAATACGAACTAGTCAGAGTTGGGCAATTCAATGCATCTACTTCGAGTCTGTTGCATAGTAATACCCAATAGTCTGGCTTGTAAGAAAGTTACGAGTTCTATAAATTTCATTCTTATCGTTACACTACATACAAATCTCTAGTCATGCTAAAACAAATCCTGGCAAACATGGGATGTGCTGTAAATGTAACGATAACGATAAAACTATTGTGCAATTTCATAATTATTTATTTTAATTTTTTAAACCTACCAAAAATAATACATCAACAATTAGGCTTAAATCTCAAATATGTCTTATATGGATCTGTTTTTTTCCATCTTTAGTCATCACAAAAGAGATTTGCTCCTTTTCCAATTAATTCCTTCCATGCGGTGTGCCATTTTGAGATTAACTCCCCTGTTGCATGAGTCGAGCAAATGTGTTGTGACAGCTTACTTTAATTGCAAGCCCTGGTGTTGTTTAGCTGTATGAATTTCTGAGATAATGGTTTTTTCCTAGTCCAAGTGTTTGCCATTTTATTCTATATTACCGTGATTATAAGGTGCTTAACGTATGACTCCTGTATATTTAATATAGTGCTGGCATGTACTTCTCTATGTATGCGATACATCTTTAAGCTCATTCATTTTGTTGTTACATTTTATTGCTTCGTGTTTAGTGTGATATATTGCTGATTTGATGGTAAAAAATGTGGTAGGATGTGAGCTATAAATTCTTACCACCTAGTTTTTCTGGTCGATTTCAATTCTTTGATGGTGACCTGAAACATTGATGCTAATTATTTTGGGCTTTTTTCACAAGTTAGGATCGTGATTCTGTTTCGCTCGACTCTGGGAATAGCCAGGCTGCATCAGGAGACACCAATCGTGCAACAAACAACGATAACAGGATACGAGATAGGGTGGGAATCTCAGGTAGTGAGCGGCTCCCTGGTGCTGTACTACTTGCTAGGGAAAGACTTCTACAGAGATTGAGAGGTGTATCTATATCTGGAAACAGGTTTGTATTTTGAATCCATTAAACCCAATAGTATGAGCTTTTCTTGGCAGGCCATTGTAGTTTATGACATTGCATGTCCACAATTCCTTTGATTAAATAAATAGGGAGATGGGTAAGAGTACATTTCTAAGTGGGTAAATTTCTGATAAAGCATACATGAAGTTGCTTGGGTCTTGATGAACTTTGAGTTCTCTGATTCCTTGAATCAATTTGTTTGGGTCATTTGGAATGTTAAAATGAGCATATGTTGAGATGAAAAAGACTGGATATGTTAATTTCCTGTAGTGAATGGACTTTCATCATAGGATTATTAAGATATGATGCACCTATACGTTGCTGAGTGCTTAGTAAGAAGTTAAGTTGATTTTGCTGACCCTTCCTCCTCTATGGTTCTCCTCGTTGTAGAAGTTAAAGGACATGTTTTAGGATGTCAATTCCCCAGTAGTCTTACAAGTCTATGTTTTCTGTTATGGTTGTCTTGTTAGCATGATTTCTCACTAGTGTTTGTAAGTTGCTCTGGTGGTTATTACAATATGATTTAAATTCTGGGAACACTATTCCTCTTTTTCATTTTACATGAGCAGTTTGGCGTTTGATATCATTCAAAGTTGGTCTAGCTGTCTGTTTTAGGATGTTCTATGTTGGCTAAATTTGGTCCTTCCATTCTGGGTAGGGATGGCAATGGGGCGGGTCAAAATCTTGAATTTTTAAAATTATATGTGGGTGCGGCGGGTCTCCGCCAATATTTGTTAATGCAGCAGTTTTACAATCTGCAATTTGAGCAACTCTAGGAGATAACCAACTTTGCAATGATGAACATTTAAATATGTATTTACATCATAAAATAATGAAAGAATTTATTTCCTAAAAATTATAAACTATCATGTTCTATTAAATAAAGAAAATGATAAAACATATTTTTTAAATGAAAGTCCCAACCTTATATGATAAAAAAACATGGACACCCATCTATGCTACATTGACAAATACGGGAGCAGTAAACATTTTAATGGAGCGGGTTTATAAAATAGTTATCGATGAAAATTTTGTTAGTTAGTAGCCTAATAAAATAGTTTTAAATCAATTGTTTAATTATTCTAAATATAACAATGGTGATTTTTAAACTTTGAAATATTTGTACATGTAAATAATAAGATAAGAAAAAAAAAACGTAAGTGGGGCGGGGCGTGTTGAGAATAGAAAAAAATGCTATGCGGGGCGGATTGAAATTTTGTGGGTTTGACCAAACCCGCCCGCACCGCCCCATTGCCGTCCCTAATTTTGTGGGTCACTTGAACCTTTTATGCTAAACTAAGGATACTTGTAATTAATCTTCTGTTGAAAATCTTTATGTGCACTGTCAATTTAATTGGAACTTCAAAAGTGTTGATTGAAAGCTGATATTGACTTCTGCTAGGCGAAGTTACGGGGTCCCAACAAGCTCCCATCGCAACAACTTTACATTTGAGGATGATTTCAGTGTTTCTGATGTCAGTGATTGGGAAACGGATTCTAGTTTGTGGTTAGCTGGCACAACCCCCAGCCCTGATCTTATCTGGGTAAGAGCAAACAAGAGGCCCCCTGGCCTGAGTCAAGAAGCCATGGATTTATTGCATATTGGGATTTACAGCAAGGAAGAGGCCCGGGTGGTTCTTGACTGTAGCATATGTCTGGATGCTTTCTTGGAGGGAGACAAGCTAGTATGTTTACCTTGTGGGCATAGGTATCACCCTTGTTGCTTGGAACCATGGGTACGAACTTGTGGGGACTGCCCATATTGTCGAGCAGCTATACATGTAACTTCTTGTAGGGCCAAAGAAAGGTGTGATGCCAACCATTGACTAGAATGGTGTTTGTTCTCTTCTGTGAAGTTCTTTTTTGATGACTTTCACCTTTTTGTTGGTTGAATGATAGTTTTCTAATAAAATGAGTAGAACAGGAAACTACTTGCCTTCTCCTTGGGACTTCCATATTACAAATTTGATGCTTTGGTGAGACTTGGTCAAAATGAAATATTATGTAATGCTAATTAGAGAAATTATTAACAAATATGGGTCACAATTAGGTGACGCCAAACGTCTGTAAGTTTCGTGTAACTAACAATATGTCATTGTTGAATTAGTCAGATTCCTATTTCAATGTTTTGACACCCCTTGAGTCTTGAATTGACAAGGTAACCATATTTGGTGGAATTAATTGTGTTTTTTCTACTTGTATCACTAAGTTTTTATTTAGAAAAAGACTGATAATTGATAGTAACAATCCATGCCGTGGTGTAAGTGCTAGACAAATTTTACCTGTGGAATTTATAGTGACTATTTTTCAAAGACAAAGGCAGAAAGATAGATAATCGATATCAAGTCCCCCACATGTTCATTTCCTTTTTATAGTGATTTTTCATACGATATTCTTTTACCTGCTTTGTTCCAATTAATTTGAGTTACACATCGATAAGGTCCATTAAAAAGATAAGTTATGGACCAAGATTTTTTTCGATTTTAAGAACTCAAACCTCAGCAGTTTATTAATCAATAAAATATATACAATGGATCTAATTAAATATTAAGGCAGACACCAAACACTGCACGTTCAATTATTATTCTGAGACAAACAAATTAATCTCTGCAAATTTACCTAACCACCAATGAGTTAAAAAAATATTATATTTGAAGATTCCAACGAATAGAAGAATGTTGGTCTTGGATTATGTTAGGTCTAAATTAAACTAATCTATATGGTACTCATTTCGTCTTATTTTAACTATTAATTTTGCATAAAAAACTATCTCAAAACAATTGTCATTTTAAGAATTAAAGATTAATGTTGACACTTGTAATTATACCTTGTATTTTTAATGAACAACGTGAAAAAAGCTAAAGCGATAATTTATATGAGACGGAGGTAATACTGTTTTATTTAAAATAATTGAATTTTGCCATTCCAAATTCAAATATCCACGATATTGATGAAGATCTACCAAATTGGAGATAACTATTGAAGACACACATGTACAAAAGCATCTATTCCTTTGATGCAATTTGTTTGACTAGTTTGATTTGGTACAAATTCAAATTTGAAAAAGAGAGAAGAAAAACCTTTAAAACATGTGGTCTTAAATCTTAAAAAATATTTGTGTGATTATAAAAGTTTTAAAATTACGATTTTAAATAAATCATTAAATTTATTCAATTAGTTATAAAAAATCCTCAATAAACGAATATACTTTTTAAAATAGACTAATAAAAAAGTATTGCAAAAAAAAAAATGAAACAGAAAGAATAAGTCAAAACGTGGCATATTTTATAGTAAAAGAAGAATAAAGAGCTTTGTTACCAAATGGTTTGGATATTTTACAAATTAGACGTAACTGTGATCAAGACATTATTAGTATTAAACACAATTTTTATTAAACAAATTATTTGGTAATACATACAAAGTGCTTTGTTACCAAAAATCCAACTGCCTTAGCTTGACTTCTGACTTTACTCATAAATTTCCAATTGCATCAAACAATATGACCCAAAAACGTGACAAAGAAGTATATAGTGTGAACAGACAAAATTGATAAAAGTTTTTTATATTTAATCATATTTCACTTGCGAGAGTCATTTAACATAATTTTTATAGTTAAAATTGAATTAGACCTATAAAAAGTTTTTAAATTATAATTTATAAGTTCAAATACAATACGAAAAACATTATAAGATGCAATTTTTTTCATGTCAATGTTATAAAAAAATACATTTAAAAATATTAGTAAAAATATTAATATAGTTTATTTTTCAAAACATGAAATATGATGACTAATTTAAGAATAATATTGAATCAACTATAAATATTTTGAGTCATTTTTTCTATTGCAGATTATTAGTAACGTAAATCACGGAGATAGAGAAGACTTACCTGAAATTTCATCTCCTAAGTAAACGGATACATAACACAACTAGTTATTTGACAGTTTGCTTTGTTTCTAAATAAATAAATTATGTACACTGAGGTTTAATAGTGTATAAATTTGTTGTATATGATAAACTTAAAACTTAAATTGACTTGTACTAATAATTAGAATAATAACTTTTTTAATTACAAATTTATGTAACTTAAAGCTAGTAAAATAATATTCTCTTCGTTTTAAAAAGAATGACCTAGTTTGACCTGACATAACGTTTAAAAAAATAAAGAAAATCTTTTAATTTTGTGATCCTAAATTGAAGTTATATCAAATGTACCAAAATGTCTATTAATATGTTGATTTTCAACCTGCTATATGAAAAACTGAAATTAAAGTAGTGCCAAAATAGAAAAAAAAATATTCCTTTTAAAATGGATTAAAAAAGGAAAATAATTCAAACATGTAAGTAACCAATAAAGATTGTGAATTGTGATGAAGTAAACTGAAATTTGAGTCAGCCACATTATTCTTTGTTTCAATTTCTGAGTCAAACTTTTTATTTTAATCCATTTCAAAAGAATGTCACTCATTTGTAATCAGAAGAAACTAAGTTATAAAAGAAAAATTAATTTTAATAAAATAATTTATAATCACGCAAATAATCTCAAATTACAAGGAATTTGGACATAGATGGGAAAAAACAAACGAACAACCAATTGTTCTAGAAGTATATATATTTTTTACTACTACTAGTTGAGTATATAAATAGAGAGAGAAACGCGTAAAGGCCCTCTTTATTTCTTCCTTTTCGAATTACAACTTCCGATACTTTCTCTCAACTAATCTCTTTATACAATTGTTGCAAAAGTGTGGTTTATATAAGTTTTGATTATCGGAGAGAAGAGTATGATGATGCGATCCTGTTGTAGGCCATTGGAGAGGTGTTTTGGGAGAATAAACGGAGATGGCCTTTTATGGCATATGGACTTAAAGCCTCATGCTTCCGGCGACTTCTCTATCGCCGTCGTTCAAGCTAATTCTTCTCTTGAAGACCAAAGTCAAGTATTTACTTCTCCTTCTGCTACCTATGTTGGTGTTTATGATGGACATGGTGGACCTGAAGCCTCCCGTTTTGTCAACAGGCACCTCTTTTCGTATTTGCATAGTACGTCATTTTCTTCTATTTTTATCTGATTTTTCAGTTTTTAGTGCCCTATTCACTCTTTGTTTCTGAAATTTCTGCTTTAAGTTCGTTCATTTATACAGATGCCTCTTCTCTTATTTGCGTAGTGCGTAGTTTTCTTCTGTTTTGGCGTGATTTTTCAGTTTTTCCTGTTATATACTTTTGTGGGTCACGATTTGTTTCTGCAATTTTCGCTCAAGGATCGTTTTCTGTTAATAATTTTTATGAGGGATTTTGGTTTTGAATTTGTAGAATTTTCGAAAGAGCAAGGGGGTTTGTCGTCTGATGTTATAAAGAGGGCATTTCATGCTACAGAAGAGGATTTTATTCAATTGGTGAAGAGATCATTGCCTGTAATGCCAAAAATTGCTTCTGTTGGATCATGTTGTTTGGTTGGTGCAATTTCTGAGGGTGAATTGTATGTGGCTAATTTAGGGGATTCTAGAGCAGTTCTAGGACGCAGAGGTTTTGATGCGGAAAAAAATTCCGTGGTTGCAGAAAGGTTAACAACTGATCACAATGTTTCATGTGAGGAAGTGCGGAAAGAAGTTGAATCACTTCATCCTGATGATCAGGATGTAGTGGTATATATTCGAGGTGTTTGGAGGATTAAAGGCATAATTCAGGTGATCTTTCTTGTTATTTCAGTTGAATGAATACTGAAGTTGTTATATCTGTGTTCTAAATGTGAGAATATGTATTATTTGGAGTAATGTGAAATTTGAACTTTCCAGGTGGGAATGATGTTCTATCTGGATAGTCCAGGTTTTACAATTTGCGCTTTTACTTTGCTCGGTGCTGACTTCATGTTAGTAGTACTTATATCTTTTGTAGGCCTCCTTATACAACATTAGTTTCATCTTTATTTTGCACAAATCCTATCTCTAACCTTAGATGGTTGTCCTGTTGGTTTGATGGTGGTTATATTTTATTCTCTTTCAGTCAGGATCATAATTGCTGAGCCCTGAATTTATGAGATGAGTTGTGTATATTGTATGACTTGGGAAAGTTTAGGCTTCAGAACATTAACTGTGGTAATTATGCTCCATATTATTTTGTGTGCATACCGATAGGAAATTTCTGTTTATCTTTGTCCTACGTGTTCTTAAGGCTTTATATCTTCCTACTCTTCCAGGAATCACACGCTATGCCTCTTGATCCACTGTTTCACGTAGTTCAAGTTAGAGGAAGTCTGTGTTCCCTACATGAGACGCCCATGAAGATTTTATAAAGCAATGAGTCGTAATTTTAAAGGCTCTGGATTCCTGTGATGTGTATCTAACTATTAGACAGATTCTGTATGTTTTCTGCTGATAAAAGCAGGGACATTATTCTAGGAGCGTAACAAGGAATATTTGTCGTCATTTGTCCGATTTCTCTCCAGTCTTGTGTGGTCTACTGGAGATCTTCGGACGATGCTAACTTATATATCTTAATTTGCAGGTCTCAAGATCTATTGGGGACGCCTATTTGAAGAAACCTGAATTTAACAGGGATCCTATCTTCCAACGATATGGGAATCTTGTACCTCTGAAGCGGCCTGTACTGACAGCAGAGCCTTCAATTGTTACAAGAAGTATTAGGCCTCATGACTTATTCCTTATATTTGCTTCTGATGGCCTCTGGGAACAATTAAGTGATCAATCAGCTGTGGAGATAGTATTTAAAAACCCAAGAGCTGTAAGTTCCAATTGTTTCACCCTTGTCTCCTGGTGAACTAATGGAAATGTTTGCATTTATGCATAGTGGTAAAGTCAGGTGGTTGGAGCTTATAATCTATTGGTTAAATTGAACTCAGTATTTTTTATCACGGAACATAATTATATATGTTTAAAACCATTCAACTTTCAATAAATATTAAATTTTGAATCTATAAGTTCAATTTAGTGCTAAGAAGCTTAAAGGTTGAACACGTTGAGTTTATATCATAGATCCGCCTCTGGATCAAAGTGTACATGGCATTAAAATGTAGTCAGAGATATTTCATTCAGCATTTCAGCCAACTTAATGTAAGCTAGAGTATGTGTAACCTGTCATGGATTGAAATTTTGCTACTTTTACTTTTGTATAGCTCATCCTGTTTTGGTGAACCAGTTCTTTGATTTGTAGAAGCTGTAGTTAAGATATGAGATATTCCTGTTATGACTTATCTGTTTATTTGGTTGATGTACTTGCAGGGAATAGCTAAGAGACTGGTGCGAGCAGCCCTTCAGGAGGCTGCCAAGAAGAGGGAGATGAGGTACAGAGACATACAGAAGATAGAAAAGGGGATTAGGCGCTATTTCCATGATGATATAACAGTTATTGTGATCTATCTTGATCACCAGAAAGAATCCTTCCATTCCAAAGGCACTCTTGGCTCTATCACTGCACCTGTAGACATTTTCTCATTCAATTCAAATGATGCTGAGGAGAACCAAGTGATTGAAGCTTTTTGAACTGCCCAAAACCGCAACAAGAGGGTGGTATATTCAGTATATAATGTTACTGTATATGGAAATAGCGACAGAAACAGAGTATTACATGGAGAAAATACAGGTTTGATGTAGATAAACCGGGGTAATGGGTTGCTGATTGGATGAATCGAGAGCAGAAGTTCAGTTTAGGATCTTGACCAAACCCATTGTTTTGTTCTTTTCAGACGGATTGTGCTTTGAGAAATATAGTGCAAAAAAGGACTCCTGTTATTTTGACCTGACAATTTTTAGGTAGGGAAGTTTTCTGATAATCCCCAGGTTTTGTTGTATTTTGCATTCTTGCTGTGCAAAGAGTTGAATAAGGTGAGAATCAGATTACCTCTCTTTCTTGTAGTTACAGTTATGTGGTTTTTCTATTCATAAATCTAACACTTATCCTGCGTTGATATAATGCATATGTAAAAAAATAGGCATAATACATAAAGATGACCCTTAGTTTGACTTCAGCGAACAACTATGCCTTCCAAACTTTGAGTGTGCACAAGTAGACACTTAAACTTGTATAAAATTGAACAAGTAAACACATGTGTCCTACATGGTATAATACACGTAAGACGCCGTGTAGGACTTAAAATGGAATAATACACGTAAGATGTCATGTAAGACACAAAATTGTCATGTAGGAGGAATGTGTTTATTTGCTCAATTTTATATAAGTTTAACTGTTGTCTATTTGTGCACACACAAAGTTAAAGGTCATAGTTGTCAACTTACGCCAAGTTAAAGGGTCATATTTATGTATTAATGGCAATGCACTTGCACAATGAATTGAAAGATTATTAAAATCTCAATTAAATAGAAGATAGATCATTAACAAGTTTGCATTTTGGTACAACAAATGTCATAATTTAACTAAGAGCTTAATCAAACCTAGCCACTAAGGTTACCCTTTAGTATCAAACCTTGCCTATGCCAAGCAAACACCAAAGCATCACAAAGTAACAAGGACCTCCTAGATTGTAAAAGAACTTCTATATACAACAATTAGCACACTACTCGTATTTTCGCAGTGTACGTGTTTATAACATGGAAAAAAGGAAGAGAATACAACAAAACGGTATTGCTACTAAACTATAATCCATAAAAAAAATAAAAATCATTTCTTCATCAATCTTGCTGATAATCTAGTCTCTTCTTCCTTAGAAACGTGAGGATTAAGCTTACGGAGGTTGTTAATAAAAGCCAGAGCTTCATCTCTCCGGTTGAGTTTACAATATGAGTCTATAATGGAGTTATATGTGCTATCATTCGGCTTACAACCTTGTTTGATCATGTAACGAACCACTTCAATGGCATCAATAAACATTGCATCAGCTGCATACCTTGAAACAAACGTATTATATGTGATCACATCAGGAACAATTCCAGATTCCTTCATTTCTGTAAAGATTCGTGAGGCGTCTCTCATCCGCCCATTTCTACAATAAGCATATATTACTGTGTTATACGAAATAACATCAGGCCGGACTCCTTTTGCTATAATTTCCATTAGCAGCTGCTCTGATTTCTCGTAATTGCTAGACCGGCTGTACATATACATCAAACTATTATATGTAGTCAAGCTAGGAGTGTAACCAGTATCATTCATGAAGTTCATGATCTCAGCTGCCTTTGTAACCATTTGCTTCCGACCATATATAGAAAGCATGGCATTTAAGGTGGTTATGTCTGGCGAGAAACCTCTACTTCGTAACTCAAAAAAAGCTTGTTCAGTCTCCACTAAAAGATCGCTTTTGCTATAAACTAATACAAGGGTCTTCAGAAGCACAACATGAGGTTGGATTACGGAAGAGTATATCTCTTCTGCAAGAGAATGAATCCTGTCAATTTCTTTCCCATTAGCATACGCATGAAGTAAGGAACTGTACGTTAGCTCATTGGGTTTACAACGACCATCTTTCATTTCTGCAAGTACTTTTTCAGACTGTTCCCATAGCCCTCCCCGAGCCAATGCTGCTAGAACAGCATTATAGGTGGAGAGATCGGGAGTGACCCCTGCATCTAACATTCTCCTGTAAATGACCATAGCTTGATCAAAAGCTCCACAACGACTGTAAGCACCAATTAAGGTGTTGAAGGTGTCCCGCTCTGCTACAAACCCTGCTCGCTTCATTTCTTTGAACACTCCAGTGACTTCCGAATCCATTCCATTCTGTCCAAATACGGCTAGGAGTGTATTCCAAGTGACAATATCCGGGGAACAACCAAACGTCCTGATATCATCAAAAACCTTCATCATTTCAGTGAATTTTCCCCTGTTTCCATACATCTTAATAAGAGCATTGAAAGTGCAGATGTTTGGTTTACACCCTGCACTTGTCATCTCCTCAAATATTCTCATTGCAGATTCATCCTTCCCAGCCTTCTCAAATCCGGAGAATAAGGTGGTATATGTAAAGACATCAGGCTTAATCCCTCTATCTATCATCTTGGCTTTCAGCTCCATTGCTTCCTCCATCACACCATCCCTAGCATAAGCAGATACCAAAGAATTGTAAGTCACAATGCTGGGCGTAAACCCATTCACCTCCATCTCTCGTAATACCTCCATGGCTTCTTTTGGCCGCCTAGACCTCCCATACACATCTAACAATGCATTGTATGTAACCTTATCAGGCAGAAAACCTCCTAGTTTCATCTCCTCAAAAATCTGCCTAGCTTCCTCATACAATGATCCCCGACGACAACAAGTAATAAGAGTATTATAGGTATAAGCATCAGGAACAACTCCAGAGTTCTTCATACCTTCAAACACAGCTGAAATTCTACTCCAAGGCATACCCATTTTCCCATAAACATTCAAAATCACATTGTAAGTGATTAAAGTAGGTTGGCACCCTTCCTCCTCCATTTTCTTGTAAACCATAACCGCGTCCCTATACCTCCCATTACGCGCAAATGCAGTAATTAAAGAAGTATATGCATAAACATCAATACCAAAACCATCTTTATGCAAATTGTGTAGCAAAGATGAAGCCACTGAAACCCTCCCCTCTTTGCCAAGCATACTTATAACCACAGCAATTACAGAACCATTTAAAAAATCCCCAGAATTAGGTCGATTCCTCACCCATTCAAACACATTGAACGCTAAGTCAATTTTTTTATAATACCCTAAACCCTTGATAATACCCAAAATATCAAAACTCAAAGACTCTGTATCCAATTCAGAACCTTCTAAACGATGCACAGTATACAAACTAAGCAAAATCTGGTGAATATTATCGACATGAAATTCCGGGCCGATAAGGGTTTGAAGAATTTTCTCACCTTGAGGGGAAAGTCGATGAGGATTCCATGGTTTGCCTCTGTTGGAATCATTGTCCTTGCCAATAATACGCCGTCGTGTTCTGGGGATTGGAGAAGGGAAATTAATGGATTGAGGAATTTGAGGTGATTGTGTGGAAGTAGAAGGGAAGTTAGGAGAAGTGTTGGGATTTTGATGGTGAAAGAGGTCATTTAAGAATGGAGCTAAAGGTTGATTGGACGAAACAGTGAAGTCTTGAAAGATGGATTTTGAAGGTGGAGGGTTTGGTAGTAGAAGAGGAAAACCTAATTTGTCCGCCATTAACACAGTCTCACAGCTTTCTGCAATAACGATAAAACTCCTATCTTGTTTGTATTTGGTAAAAAATACTACATTACACTTTCCATGGTGGCCAGTTATTTTGAGTTCCAAAGATATTTTCTTATTTATTTATTTATTAATTAATCTACTTTTTTTATTTTGGTAATTTTCAACTCGCTCCTCGATTTTTGATTTATTACTGGATTTTCAATTATCGATCCTCAATTCTAATTATTCATTTCATCGTTGGCTAGTTTCACTTTAGCATTTTGAGAGCAAGTAACTCTGCTTTAAAATAGTCAAGTGAGTAATTGAAAATCTGATAATAATTTGAAAGGTCATTTGGCTATTTTCTCATGTCCCACCAAAACTTTTATATCATAAAATCATCTAAATCTTTTTCATTTCTGCTGTAATTTAAATTAATATATTTTCCCAAAATAATTTGGTGGAGGGGAAACACATTTGTTTAATCCCAATTTCTTTTCATCCTTCCTATACTATGATAAACTGGATATGAAATATACAAGAATCCTACTTAAAATTAACAGTACAAGTTAGTGGTAAGATGGTCGTTGTAGCATTGTTATTTTGATGAGAAAATTCGCAACCACTACGCGCACAAGGTAAAACTCCATTTCTATGCAACCGCTTGCCCAATGAGGTCGACCTAGAAGATTATTAGTACTGCAAGTAAAGTGAATGGACTGATAATTTCACAAACTTCAAACATAGAAATAATATACTGGATATTGTCATACATATGGAAGGAAAATAAACCCTAATATTCAGTACATTTGACCATATCAGAGTTCAGTACTGAAATTTGTTCTAAATATTCCCCGAACATAGCATACAATATGTTCATGATTGACAATCCACTGGCTACTAATCTTGCATGGAAAACCATCAAATGTAGATCTGAATACCAAAACCAAAACTTTCACAAAAGAGTGATCTTCATAGCTTCAGGCTCCTTCGGATACGTTTCGATAAGCTAAACTAATAAAGAAGCACTGTTCCTAGTAGATACCATCACCCAACCTAGAGCCTAATTTACAAAAAAGAGTTCTCCTTTTAAGCTTTCCTTTATAGATCATTTAAGAAAGTGAGGACTAATCAACCCAGCAATCTCAAGGAACCCAACACGTTCCTTTCCTCCAAAAATTGTCTTCAACTTCTCATCACAAATTATGACCTTCTTGTTTTGAGGATCCTACAAAAGCAACATATCGTTAAGTATCAAACCAACTATAGATAGATAGATGTTAACCATATTAATAAAATGCTGAGTAGGATAGCGCAAACTACAAATAACAGTTAATGCACTTCGAAAGAGTTGGCAGTACAAACAGTAGAGATCACTAGCAGAAAGCATTGCCTGCTTTCCATTGACCTTCTCAGGTAAATGATAGAGATTACCAGTCAGCTTATACATCAACAAATAGAAAGCTATAATCAGAAAATATATCACCAAACTAAATTAACACAAGTTCTCAATCTTCACCACATTATACATCCTGAATCAGGTTTGACAAACCAAAAAGGAAACCAAATGCCATAAAGCTTGCAGATAGAGTGAAAATCTTCAGTCAAAAGTAAGGTTTATGCCGCACAAAAAGGATGTTGCATCTAGGTTTCACCAGGGTTGGTTTCAAAGAGGAGGGATAATCAATAAACGGCTCAAAACTTAGATCATTAGCTTGCTACTTTTTGAGCAGTACGCAAGACCATGAAAGAGTTCAATGACATCCTGCACAGTTCTTAATTTGCCTGTCATCAAATGCATAATAAAATGCAGAAACCATAACAATGATATAGATGCATCAGACGTCAAAACCATACTTATATTGAAAAAACAATCCATAGATTAAGTAAGACTTCTCAATGGAACACTCTAGTTGTCTTAATCTCCACTTGTTCATTTCACAAGCATTTCTGGCAAGACACCAAACAAATAGAAACTCAAGGTATTGCACTTTTTACAGATTTACACTTTTGCATCAGCAAACTAGCTTAGATGCCAGCAAGAATCTGGTGACCAATTCTTAACAAAAAGCAAGCAAGTGTAAAAAGCTATAAATTGAATCCTCAACAACCACAAAAGAGGACATAGATTTATGTTGAATGTTAAGAGACAATAACATTGCCAAAATGATAACAAGTGAGTAAAATGGAAGTACTCCAATTATAAAAATTAGGATTCTAGCATATAAGATATAGCCAACCAATATAACCTTCAAAAACCATCCTTACAAGGTTCAGCATAACCATAAAAACACTGTAAGCTCCATGTATGCGTATCACCGAAGGTTCAACATAAAGATATACTAGTATATTACAACACATCAAGTTACTAAGAAAGTATTAAGTGGTAACTCCATATTTTAGACAACCAAACCAATCATAAAACAAATACTACTACAACACAACACAACACAGAAAAATACCAATGAATAAACAACTTAAACCCATAATCAGAAAGAAACAACACTCAACTCTTCAGCTATTGACAAGTTAGCATAATCAAACTAACTAGAGCTAACGCACCTAAAACACACAAATATATAAACAAACCACCTTAGCCAAAATCAAGTAACAATATTAAATAGGAAATATCCCCAATAACGCCATAAATCACAATAGCATATTGGTTAGTTCATAGGGATAGTCGGTGGAGCGTAAACGGGGTATACCTGAAGTTCGTTCGCTTTGATGTGTGCCCAAATCAACTTGAGGGCTTGAGTTCGAGGAACCTCAGACATGCCACCAAGGAAAGCCTGCATTTCCGGCGACACTCTACGAGGCTTCATAATCCCCCTAGGTTCACGCTTCTTCGGCTCAGCAGCCGGCTTAGAAGCCGTCGCGAAAGTGACCGTCCGCACAGTGCGCAAGTTGGTACGATGAGCCGCAAGCGGAGACACGAGCCTAACGGAGGCGAAGGAAGCTGACTTCGCAAACGACGCCGTCTCGCCGGTTGAGAATACCGAGAACAACCCCAAGGACACCGCCATTATCTTCTTTCTGTAGCTTTTGGTATTTGCAGAGATAAGTGTGTGAGGCAAAGGGTTTTTTGTGTCCGTAAAATTCAGGGTAACCGTTCCTTTTGGACTTTCTGTTTTATTGACCATATTGCCCTTTTATCTACATAATTTGGGCCGCTAATGGGCTGGTTATCCATTGCTAGAGTGTCAAGTTACCAAGCCCATATAATAGCCGACGATAATACCCGTTTCTTAGTGAAATGAAAAAAATGATTTGCACCGAGATAGCATTCTTGCATGTGCTATTTGAGTATTCTTTTCGTTTTAATTTATGTAACATAGTTTAATTAGACATGAAATATAAAAAGCATGAAAAAAATTGCAATGTGCATAAGTAATTATATGAAGAAATTGAAGGAACTTCAACATCTATAGTGTATACATATATGATTCATACAGAGTTTATACAACATTCATGTATAAAATCATGACCAAGATTCAAAGCACAATTATATATATGTTTTGAAGAAGAAAAAATGTATGTTATATTTAGTTAGCGGAAAACTTCTGCTATATTTGAATTATAGGTCTTATTTTTATGTATTTTTTTAGGATTTGCTAGAAAGAAAATAAGTAAGGAAAATGACAAGGCAACGGTAAGGATGAAACATTTTTTAATTTCATGTCAAATCATTACTAGTGTACAGGTGTAAGGAATTAAGAGTAATATGCACAATTCCTTTTACTCTACGCGATTTGGGCCTAATCAAAGGGACCACCCAATTTCCCCTTGCTAGCTGTTCCATTATACACACACTAAAATTATTTCTAGGTAACTTGTCTTTTCAATAATTCAATTACTATAAATTAATTATCACATACTAACCATAAAGTTGAACTTAATTATGGTCAGATCAGCTCATTAGTGTTTTTTTCCCCCCTACTGTTCTCTTAAACGGAAAGAGTGGAAACTGGATTGCAATGCAAGCAAAAAGGTTTACGTCGCATGATGTTTGTTTTAATACTCTGATCATTTCAAAAATAATGGCTTAGTTTCTTTTTTAGTATATTTTGAAAAGAATAATTCCTTTCCTTTTTTGGCAACACTTTCATTTTAATTTTTCATGTGGGATGTTTAAGGTCACAAGATTAAAAGATATTTTAATACATTTGACATAACTTTAATTTAGAATCACAAAATTAAAAAGTCTTCTTTCTTTTCTTAAAGTGGATTACCAATTATCCCTAATTAAGTGATTAGGCCCACCACCATTTTGTTTTTTTTAGCACTTTGTATTTCATCGATCATGCCAATCTCTCCTCAAGCCAACATTAATGTCCTGCCTAGTGCATGTGGGGAAGTGAAGTGCATGTGGGGAAGTGATTTGTAAGAAAATATTATTGAAGCATAGTTTTCAATTAAAAGAATAGTTCATCAGGCGAGGATAATTCAAAATTATTTACGAACAACATCAAACAATTCATTTACCATGCATAAATATGAGTATATTTAGAATCGGGCACCCAGAGCATGCATACAATACAACATAAAATAGGGGCTCAACATTAGATAAATCATGAATTGAAACGATTATGATATCATTATAAGAAATTGATACTTAGTTTTAACTCAACTATAAATCATAAATTTTACATTATAATGGTCAATCATTTGTAGTTATGCCTTGAGGTAATTTGATAGAGTAAAAAAACCTTTTATAATGCCAACTATATTATATAATTGAGAAATCTTAATAGCTTAATTAGTTGATTACTCAAGTTTTATTTCCTACATTATAATACCCTACCCATTATCCTTTTCCCTACCCCCATTTTAAAGTTAAAAAAATATTGATTTTAATTAAACTAAAAAAAACAGTAAAAACCCTAGAGGTTTTCACTAACGTAAGACAACAACAGAACATCATTAGATTGGTACTTTTTTATTTATGATAGTAGTAATGGAGATCACATGAGAATAACCCAAGTAAACGCCAAACAGGATCTGTTTGGTAGTCACAACTCAGCAGTCACCTTTCTACTTTCCTTTTCCTCTTTTCTACTCTTCTCCCAAACAAACCCCTATATATATATTTACCTCTTCCTCCCTCTCCTTCATTCATATAGCCACATTACTACTCTTCTCTTCTCTCTTCCAAGAAATTACAACACAACAATTATTTTAGTGTGCAAAACACATTGTGATAAAAATGGATAAAAAAAATGCTCTTTGGATCGGGTTTCTCTGCATTATCGTCGCCGGCGTTGGGGGACAAGCTCCTGCCACGTCACCTACTTCTAGTCCCGTACCACCAACACCCACTACCCCTGCACCTACCGGTTCTCCACTTCCGGCGACTTCATCTCCACCTCCTGCAGTAAGTTCACCTCCTCCATCTGTATCTTCTCCACCGGCTACTTCACCACTACCTGCCGCTTCTCCTCCTCCACCAGTGAGTGCTCCTCCACCAGTGAGTACTCCACCTCCACCTCCACCGGCAGTGGCACCTGCACCGGTCGCAACTCCACCTGCTTCAGCTCCGGCTCCTACTCCGACGACAAAGGTAGCTACATCTCCGGCACCTTCGCCGGTGGGATTGTTGAGTCCTCCAGCACCACCTCTGGGTGCTCCATCACCGAGTGGTTTCTCAGGTTTATCTCCTGCTCCATCAGCCCCTGATCAGGTACTAATTAATTTGCTCAAATCTCAGTTTCATTTTCTGATTCCGTAACCATACCATTATGGATTTGATGATGCATTTTCATTTGCTAATACGGGAAAGGTCCCCTAGTAATTTTTGTTGCGATATGCTTCAAAAAATTTTAAATCTGAAGTCATATTGCATATTTTTCAATAATTGTCTATGATCTATGAATCTGTCATACCTTTTCAAACCTCATTTATGAGATTTCAGTTTGTTGATGTGAAAGCATAATTTTAACATTACGATTAATTCAACATTGTAAAACTTGCAAAGTCGAATTCATTAAATTTTAATTTTGATTTTGTCTCTGGTTACTTTACTACCTAACGTCGATTTTATGTGACAAATTTGAATATGAGTGTCAAAATTAGGAATATTCAGAACATACATTTTCTTTTTGTATTGATATGAAGCGCATGATAGTCAAAGTTAGCATAGGAATCCTAACATGAGCCAGTTTCTCGTTAATTGTGTCTATGGTGAAGAGACAAGGCCTAATGTGGGGTGTTGAGCCTAGCTAGTGCCTAGTGGGGATGTGATCAGGTGTGATCGAGTGCATGCAAGCTTTTTAGTCATTATAATTTATGATTATTCACTGGGACATGTCACGTGCTTTCTGTTTGCCCATAATGACTCTGCCTCTACCTAAAAATTGTATTCCATTAACAGTTACTTTTATCTATTTTATTGATAGTTATAATGATAAAGTTGTCCAATAAATTTTTATAATTCCAATTGTTTTATGTTGTTGCTGTAATATAAATCAAAATGGAGAATAATAATTTTCCACAATTTAATGATATTATTGAAATTATTTTCATGTAGATTTACATCTTTTTTTATGTATAGTATTTTTGTAGAACAAATAATTGAAGAGACAGAAAGAATAATGGTGGGTAACAAAGTCTATAGAGATAGAATATAGAGCCACATTATTGAACACCAAATAATCCCCTATTTTGTAGTATTTGTTTGGATTCTTATGCATGTGCTAACATTTCATGTCTCACTAAAAACTCAGACTAACACAGCATATTAATTATCAGATTAGATCTTATGGTGCTTGAAAGGTTTAATTTATATTTTTTATATTTACTTGGATTCTTATGCATGTGCCAACTTTTTTATATATGTCTCACAATAATTAAACTCAAAACTCTATATTAGATTATTAATTATACTAGCTACATATCTTGATATTTTTATGCATGTTTATTGTGCAGAGTGGAGTGGAGGGCAATATGAGGTTTTCAAATATGATTATGGGAAGTGTAGTGTTTGGATGGGGTCTCCTCTACTTGCTGATTTAGAAATCTCTATGTGATTTTGTGCTCATTTGCTTCTGCCACTATATTTTATATTATAATATGAAATTCCATCACTTTAGCTTATTAGTAGGATGATGATGGCTTTATTTTTCCCACATGTACTTGGATTCTTTTTGGAGGTTTCTTATTGAGGGGAATTTATTTTTGTTTTGGGACTTAACACTATTAGCTAGCTCAACCATTTATATTTTCTAAAATTGATATAATATTATTTGTTGTTATCAATTTTATGAAAAAGTTATATGCTGTAGCTGATTGAATGTTTAGTTAGTCCAACTTTAAACCGGCAATTTATAAAACCTGACATACAAAGTTAATGCAAAAAAGAAGTGTATTGCAATAAGAATGGTTTGAATAAAGATTAAGGGGGCGTTTGGTGTGAATGATAATATCAAATAGTCCTGGGATTAAATTATAGTACCACTTAATTTGTTGTTTGGTTGGCAAGTTTGGGATAACTTATTCCGAAATTAATAATTAATACCGGGATAAGTTATCTCTCCCTTTGGGTGGTATAGTAATTTCAGGATAACTTATCTCGGGATAAAATAAGTAAATGACAAAAATGTCTCTTTCAATCCTTTTGTTACATCACTTTTTACATTCATGAAGGGCATTTTTGTAAACAAATAAATTGTTCTTAAAATTTATCCTCTTCCCTAAATCATTCCCTAAATCAGTAAATAAGAAAAACGTTTTGTGATTGTAAATTTTAGGAAATAAATTTCAATTCTAGTCAGAAAATTGAATAAAAGAACATGAGGGAAGTGACACTTGGAAGTGAAATAATAGTTATAATTTTTAATTGACATATAAAAAGTAAACTAGAGTATTGAAATTATCCGTGATAGTATTTACATTCATTCTCTTCCATTTAATTTAATTTAGCTAAGATAGAGAATATATGAAAGAAAAAAAAGGGGGAAAAGTACCGTGATAGTAATATAAATTGGATGCTATTAAATAGGTAAATTTTTTGAACATATTCAAAAGCATTCGTGGTCAGAATTTTTTCTCATTCACATCTTTCTAAAAAAATACTTCTACCTCGAGCACACGCAATGATGCCCTGGGTTATCGAAAGCGATCAATTAACAAACATTGAATTTGTTTTATCAATGTAAAATTTATAAACTGAAATTAACGAGTAGTATCAAAATATATGCGGAGATTGATACTGCATACTATAATTAAAAAGTGATTTTCGTATTTAACATTTTAATCATAGTTAAAAACTTATTAAGTTAATCTAATCTGGACCTATAAAAATAATATTAGACAAGTGTTATTCATCTAAACGTGTACTTGAAGAAATGGAGAAAAAGTGTAAGGAAGAAGAACGTGATTTAAATTACAACGGGTGGAAAATAAAAAGATTTGAGTAAAGATTACTCCAGTGGACAAGTTTGTACAGAAAGCTTTGGTTAATTTTTTGCAACTTTCGAAGACTTCACCTTTTTCAGCGAGTTAAGGCACGCAGAGTTAAGTTCGGTCTGCGTTTATTGTTATTTCCGGTTATGCAAAGGGTAAAGTTAATTTCACTCCAAAGTAAAAACTCTGCAGGCATCTTCCACCACAACATACTTCTTGTTCAACCAATTAACTTGGTTGCTCAAATAAATTAAAATATTAGTGGTTTTAATTTTGTAAATACTTCTTTTAACAAGATTAGTGGTTTTAATTTTAGCGTTTGGTTTCAAATAAATATTATTTGTATGACTTTAATATGAAATCTCTACCATCATCTATGAAAATATTCTTATGTACAAACCTTAAAAAAAATAAAAATTGTTTGACATGAAACTTCTGATAAAATGAACACATTTTTATATTGTTAACATATTAATAATTAATATCATTCTAATTAAATAAAAATATTAGTAAGAAAACTAAACAACTAATGAGTAACAATACAACTAGAAAAATATTAAGCTAGCTTTGTTTCAACCTCACAATAAAATACAAATAGTTTTTTAAAAATTATTCTATCTGTTATACGTAAACTTTTTGTTTAAACCCCTCTTTTATTAACTTTAGTAACTCTAACTTATTTTATATTTTCTAATATTCGTTTATTGGGCCTACGGAGCGGCCCATCTCTGTATCGGACCCATAAAATAGTATTTAGCCCAACCCTATCAAATCATATTTTGAGATGGGCAGGCCCAATGGAGTAGGCCCAAAATCTGTACCTATTCTTTCTAACCCAAAACAATTCATCTGTCTAGCCATAACCGGTTGTAGCAGTCATTCATATACACTCAATACATAATAAGTAACATAGACAAATCGATTATACACAAGTTATATCCTATGATTATACGAGCCTAAATTTTATTTTCAAAAAATAAAGATTATTTTATCGTAGGCCTTGTTGGGCTGCTATGTACTGTAAAAATTACAAAATATAAAGTACTTACATTATGTTTCACAATATATATCTCAACTTCTTTTCTTTAATTTGGGATATCCATTATACCAAAAATATTATCTTTTACGATCTTACAAATCTTCATTCGAGTAAGCAAATTGAAAATGGGAAAATTGTATAAAATAACAACTATTAATTCAAATTAAATACTATAGTCATAGTTTATTTTATTTGTAATTTGCAACAAACATTCCACTTTTTTGCCATCTGATTCGATATACAATTAGTCATTTTATACATTTCGGTATAAAATGCATTTGTGTTTGTATAAAGTGAGAGAAAAGTGTATATACAAATACATATATTTTCGCCCTATACACTTATAATTATACAAATACAGATCATATTAAACAAATTACAATGTATAAATGAATTTATACAAAACTGAACAATTTGTATAAAATTGGATGTATCTAGCGAATGATACAAATCAAAAGCTCTATAGAAAACATAAAATTTGCTATGAATCGCAATTATGCAAATTATAGCTATAACATACAAATATGATTTCATTTATTTCCTTTTAGTAGCTACAGTTTCAGACAGTTTGTTATTAATGGGTCCCACAAATTTGTATAAGTAAAAAAATAACAACTGAAGTTCCTTTTATACAACACCACCGCCGATACCAGCGTTCATGATGAGATCTGAGATGTTTCTCTTCTCGACAAGCTTGGCGAACAAGAGAGGCCAGTAAGGCTCGATTATGACATTTGCTGCTTTTACAAGAGCAGAAATCTTCTCTGCGGTGATGGCGATGTCATCGTCGTGAAGGATCAAACAAGCGTAGGAACTAGCAATTTTTCCGAGCGACATTTTCTACTCAATCAAATTACCTGTTCCTTAAAGGACAAGAAAATGGCGGTCTGCTGTTACTGAGTTCTTGCTTCTTATTTGTATAAAGATATATACATATCAAAGCAGTTATTTTCTATCCCCATTTACACCATTTTCTCCTAAAATCTCTCACCCAAATTAGTTTCCTCTCATCCACATTATTTTTGAATTTTGAATTTTCGGTTCTTTTCTCTCCCTATTTACACAATTTTCTCCTAAATTCTCACTCAGATAAGTTTTCTCTCACCAACATTATTTTTGAATTTTGAATTGTCAACATTACTCTCTCGAATGTGCTATTAAAATTTCAGGTAACCGCCAAAAAATGTTGAAATCAACTTTATATTTTTTTTCTTTGTATTCTATATTATATTTTTAATTTTTTTTCATGATTTTTCATATACATATATAGATTCAAATAATACAAATTTTTATTTATATACATGTACACATATATACATATACAACTGAAAAGCACAACAAAAAGAACATATACTTATACAAATTACATGTACACATATATACATATACAACTGAAAAGCACAACAAAAAGAACATATACTTATACAAATTACAGTTAATACTATTTCTTATTTGCATATAGATTTCACATATACACTTATACAAAGAACACGTACATATACAAATTATAGCTATATGTACATATACAATGGACAAGCCTAACAAAAAACATATATACATATACAAATAACATCTAATATACAAACATAATTAACATAATTAAAGACGAACATGACTGTATACATATACACATATAGAAAAAATTGAAACGTTTTATATACAAATTATCCAACTGAACAATTTGTATATAAATTGGGTGTATCTAGCGAATTATACAAATTAAAAACTACATAGCAAACATAAAATTTGTTATGAAGCGTAATTATGCAAACTATAGCTATAATATACAAATATGATTTTATGTTTGATATATGTGAAAGTTGCTCTTGAAAATTCAAGCAAAAGCAACTTTACTTCATCCAGCCCATTTTGGAGTCCACTAAGCTAAGAACCGATCAAAATGCATTTTAAGTCTTTTAAACCCCCCTTACTCTCCATTTCGTGGAAAAGCCCAATTATTAGATTTTAATTGTCCTTTGCACATCTAGCTACTTCAAAACATCTTAGCATATGGGATGTCTGAAATTTTATATACCTGAAGTTTAATTATTTTTTCGTGAAATTTAAACATTTTTATTTATAGTTCAAACAAAAATGGCTAACACTTTGTTAGCATGAGACTTAAGACATACTAGTGTTGAATTAAAATTTTCAAAATGTAGTAATTACTTAATTATTACTCCCTTTGTCCAATTTATGTGACTTACTTTCCTTTTTAGTCAGTTTAAAAAAGAATGACACATTTCTATATTAAGTAACAATTTAACTATAAAATATTTATTTTATCCTTAGTGAAATGATTTACAATCACACACACAAATTTCTATCATTCATTTTGGACTACAAATTTTAAAAAATCTTCATTTCTTTCTTAAACTCCGTGCTGAGTCAAACTATTTTACATAAAATGAGACGGAGGGAATAATATGTTGAGAAAATAGGTAGTTGACGAGTAAAAATAAAAAGACGGAGCAACAACACATAAAACAAAGGAATTGTACAACTAAAATTTCGACGGGAGTAATAAATGATTTCGAGGAGTAGTAATATACTACTAATATCTTAGTCTAGAGAAGCATTGATACAAATGGACATCAATTTTTGATACAGTAAACAAGTAAAAATAGATGGAGGTACTACTCTCTCAAATTCATTTAACTTGTCCCCTTTACAAAAAAGAAAGAAGTTTCATTTTATTTGTCAATTTTAACAAATTAAGAGAGATTTTTTTTTTCTCACACTACTTTTTGTATTGAATAACTATATATATGATAGTAGTAGCTAAATGTAGAGTTTAAAAATATATAAATTTAACTTCGTTAAATACACCCTAATTAAAATTTCTTTAAAAGGTGTTTCAGATTAATATAAACTAAGTAAATTTTATTAAGGAATTTCGAATTAGCATAAAATTTTGTTAAAAGATATATTTCAGATCAATATGAATTAAGTATTATAAAACGGAGACCAAGGTAAGAAATGCACGTGTAGAGGAGACACATGGGAAACTTTAAAGTTTATTATAAGAAAGAGTGAAAATGAATGCTTCATCCCTTCTTCATTGGGAGTCTCTAATAAGAGTATGGTTTCTCTTGCAAGTACTCAGCCCCCCCTTACCAATTAATGTGCTTTCCATCACAACTCTATTAAAATCCATCGAGGAATATGTCGGCAATGCCAAATTAACAATTCACCTGATAATCGTTCCGTCCAAAAATAGTTGTTCACCATATTATTTTAAGATATTTAATAATATTTGTCTACTTTATAAAATCAATGAATAATTTTACACTTAGATTCTAATTTACTTTTATCGTTAACTAGTAAAATTAGGAATTTAATATCACGGAATATATAAAATAATACTTAAAATCTATCAGTCACTAAAACAAAAACACTATATTATCTTACATAAAAGATTAATAATTTAAAGCAAAATGAAAATTATTACATCTTATCATTTAACCTTAATAAAATAAGCATAAATTAATGATTGTAAAAATACATATCATGATCTGTAACATAAGCAATGGTGTCACTGAGCAATTCAACATGAGTTAAGTACACAACTATTTATTTGTGAAGAAGAAGAAGAAGAGGAGGTTCAAAATTTTCGTTGTTTTAAAATGAGAGGCAACCCCTCTATTTATAGACAACATATGGTAGTGTGAACAAATATTTATTATGCCTTATCGGAAAGGTTACAACTATTTGGAAAAGTTGTAACCTTTCATAAAAGTCGTAACTCTCATTAAAGTCGCAACTCTTCATTAAATTGCAACTCTTCATAAAAATCACAATTTTTCAAAAAAGTCAAAACTTTTTATAAAAGTCGCAACTCTTCATTAAAGTCGCAACATTTCATAAAAATCATAACTTTTTGTAAATGTCACAATTTTTCATGAAAGAGGAAGGCTAGTATTGGAAATAAATAAATTAAAAGTGAATTCTGGTTTGTGGTGGCGCCACGTAGGCAGGCCTAATGTTCTCTTTTATATAAATATATGATTATAGTCATTTTCCTATTACATTTTTCTAGACATTGTATTTATTGTATTCAAATGGTGATATAGTAAAATTACATTTCTATTTATAGTTACTTAAGAAGTGTGCAAAGTCAATAGTGAACAACTATATAAACAGTATTTTCTGTGACCATAATAATAGCACTTCATGAAGAAATTATGACAATTACAAATTATGATGGGATAAATTAGATATTATAATATTTATTATAATTGATCAAGTGATCTATAATCTATCATTGATTTATTGTACAGTCGATGGATTCGAACGAGGTGTTATAATAGATATATTTTGTTCCTCCTAGCTCCTCTAATTTGCGACTAATATATTTGATGTTTCCCTCTGATCTTAAATATATTGTTATTTGTCAATACACAACTTAAAAAAAGGAGGAGGAATTACTACAAATTTTATAGTTAAACAATGAAAATTGTTGTAAATAATTTTTTTTAGGCAACAAATTAGCGATATTATCAACCATTTATGTTAGCTATATGGCGATTTAGAAACAGGTTTTATTCATAATGATTTCACTCATATTAACATTTGCATTTGAAGATCAACACAAGACATGGCCGGGGAATATTACTGGCTCAGTTTGTTGGCTATCTGAACTCCCACCTTATTTATGAGAGTTTGATTCTCCACATTATAATCTCCTTCAGTTTCCCCTTCTCCTACCCCTATTTTTTTTTTTAAACATAACACATGGCCAAACATCTCAACAACCTACTTCCATTTTATCCTTAGGTGTATGCCTACTTGAACATAATTTCTTACGTGTTTTATATGGCTGATACAATATATGACAGGATAAAACATGCGTTTTGTGTTACACTAGCTAGCTATCTCATTATGCGCTTTGTGTAACACTAGCTAGATATCTCATATTTTAATTCGAGATAATTATTTTTTATCCTTCTGGTAACACATTGTAATAAATATATAGTAGATTTGTCATCGTACGTGGGGTATATCTTGTATTTGCTTTCTTTTTCTTATTTATAGAGTGGCTTTAATTTTGTTGTGTGTGGATAGTTCACCGACAGTTTTAGTACAAACTACTTTAGTAGTAGTACAGTACACAAAAGAAATGTTACACGTTTCTATATTTTTTTATTATAAGAATAATAATCTTGGAAGGCTGAATTTGTGTCATGCAAATGGAAGCTTATTTGTTGGAATAATAAACTATAGAGATGAAATATCAAAAAGTCATGGTCAATGTGTATGTGTGTGATCTCGAAATTTGCTCAAATGGGAAGTTCTGCTATTCATCTATTAAGCATTTTCTTCTAGCTTTAGCTTTGACTCTTATTTGTTTTAATCTTATGTTATTGTCATACAAAAAACAATACAAAAAACGTCAAGTCGTTTTAAAAAAAAAATAGGGTAAGAGAAGGGGAAACGAGAAAAGAAATTATAAGGTGGAAAATCGAATCTTTATCAATAAAATTAAAAAAATTAGATAGTCGATCAACTAATTTATTAAGATTTTCCTAATCGTTTCCATATTAATATTACAACAAATTAAAGGACTACAACAATTTTAGCAAAAGTGCAACTCTCTTTACAACAAAATCACCGACAAATAGTCATAGCTCATCTTGCACAACTTCTATTAGAGTACTTGTTAGATATGCTCCTTGTTGAAATGTATGCTCCTATTATTTTACCATGAAAAGCAAATTTATTAAGCACGTCCATAGAATTTGTGCTTCTATTTTCCTTCCTCTTAAATTATTAAAATTTAATAAAATATATCAAGTATAATTTTGACATGACAAGAATAGTAACATAATTTGAAATATCGTGTACTCGTGTTGAATGTTTTAACTTAATATTTATAAATAATTTATGAAGAACCAATAAAAAAAGAATTATAATGCCAAACTCGTAATCGTAAAATCCAAACTCCCAAAGAAAAACAATATTACAAAGAATAAGAGAAGTACTGGGGTTAAGTATTAATAAGGACTTGTTGATAATATTGTTTGTTTGTATATATTTTCTTTGTCTCGAAATATTTATGGCATTTTTTTATTTACACGCTTCTTAAAAAAATATTAATTTAAAGAAGTATTTGATTATTTTATCTTTATTTATGTCTAAATATAATTAAATCTATCTTTATTGAATACTTATTCTATTTATATATTGAACTTCAAAAATAACAAACATTTTGACACATAAACTTTTAATAAGAACGACAAATATTTTGAGACGAAGACAGTATAGTAAGAACGACAGCTATTGTTACACTTCAAATTCGGAAGAGAAATCGAGATATCATTCCATGGAGTCGGTGGAATGGAGAGAGCAAAAGAAATCTTTTATTTTATCTGCATAGAGTCCTCTGTCTTTACAATATGCTAAGTTCCATATATTTACACAATGTACAAACTATAATAAGCTGAAACTAAGTATACTAAAGTTGATATTTTCTAACTTCTAAGTATCAACAGCCCCCCGCAAGCTGGAATGGGAAACCAAACCAAGCTTGGAGTAAAAAGTGCGATGAAGAACACCTGGAAGAGACTTAGTTAAGACATCAGCAACCTGTGAGCCACTGGAAATGCTATGAAGGGATATGAGACCATCATGAAGAACATCACGGACAAAATGGCAATCAACCTCGATATGCTTTGTCCGTTCATGAAACACAGGGTTCTTAGCAATGTGAATGGCAGAGGTGTTGTCACAGAACACAGCAACAGGGACAACGGAAGGAATACACAACTCTGCTAATAAACGAACAAGCCAAACAATTTCTGCAACCAATTGGCGAAGGGCTCTATATTCAGCCTCTGCCGAAGATAGGGCAATGGTGGGTTGTTTCTTCGACTTCCAGGAGACAGGGCAACCACCTAGAAGTAAGAGATAACCACTAACGGACTTGTGACTAGATGAACAACTAGCCCAATCAGAATCATAATAACCTTCAAGAGAAAAACAAGGAGAACTGTTGAAGAAAAGACCCAAATCAGGGGTGCCAGCCAAATATCGAAGCACATGTAGAGCAGCATCATAATGAGGGACCCGAGTCTGGGACATAAACTGACTCAAGTGTTGGACACTGAAAGAGATATCAGGTCTTGTATGCTGGAGGAAGTTCAGTTTGCCCACAAGTTTCCGATACAAAGATGGATCAGGTAGAGGATCCCCCGAGTCAGTTGCAAGCTTAATATGGTAATCCAAAGGAGAAGATACAGGACTGACAGCAACACAATCAAACTCATGTAAGAGATCAGTAAGAAACTTCTGTTGAGTAACCAAGAAACCCTCAGGAAATCTGATTAATTGTAAACCCAAAAAGTAATGCGTCTAACCCAAATCTTTGATCTTAAACTGATCATCCAGAAAAGATTTGAGGGAAGCAATCTCTACCTTGTCATTCCCAGTAATAAGAATATCGTCAACATAGACAGCCACAACAGTGAAGGACTGGTTCGCAGACTTAAGAAACAAGGAATAATCATTCTTGCTGGAATGGAAACCCTTGGACAACAAAGCAGAAGAAAGTTTGGCATACCATTGCCGAGAAGCCTGTCGTAATCCATAGAGAGATTTATTGAGCTTGCATACTAAAGTAGAAGAGGCAAAATCAGGATGAGGAACTTGCAAACCAAGAGGTACTTTCATAAAAACCTCCTCTTCAAGATCCCCATGCAAAAATGCATTGTTAACATCTAACTGATGGACCACCCAACCATTCTTAACAGCAACCGTCAAAAGACATTTAATGGTGGTAAGTTTCACAACTGGGGAAAAAGTGTCAGTAAAGTCAACTCCTTCTTGTTGGGTATCACCCCTAATCACTAGTCTAGCTTTGTATCTCTCAATGGTACCATCAGCCTTCTGCTTAATCTTGTACACCCATTTAGATGAAATAGCCTTCTTACCAGGAGGAAGAGGGACAATAGTCCAAGTGTTATTTGCCTCCAAGGCCTCAAACTCTTTAACCATGGCTTCCTGCCAAACAGGACTGGAAACAGCCTGATGAAAGAACTGTGGCTCATGCAAATCAGTGTCAATAGGAATAGAGATAGCCTTGAATGTAGAAGCACTAGAACAATAATAGTGTTGCAAATGTGGAGATGGAACTGAGATCCTAGAGGATCTTCTTAAAATTACAGGAGCAGGAGTAGGGGAGACAGCAGGAGTAGCAGTAGAAAATGAAGGGCCAGGAGGAATATCAGGATCAGGAGATAGATGAAGATTAACAGGAGCAGTGGGGAAGGGAACAAAATAATCAGAAACATTTGGTGGAAGAGGAGGAAACATAGAAGGAGAAGAAGAAGAAGAAGAGTAAGGAAAGGTGGTCTCATGAAACACGACATCTCTGGAAAAGAAAATTGTCTGCTTGTCCAAATCAAGGAGTTTATATGCCTTTTTGGTCATGCTATAACCAAGAAAAGCACGAGTGATGGATCTAGATTTAAACTTATCCCTATAAGGCTTAGGGACTGCAGCAAAACTAAGACAACCAAAAGGTTTGAGGTGTGAGTAGGATGGAGAAGTATTATATAAGAGACCATAAGGGGTGTTATTTTGTAACAAAGGTGAAGGGAATCTGTTAATAAGATAAGTAGCAGTAAGGACACACTCACCCCAATATTTGAGAGGAAGTTTGGATTGAAATAACAAAGAGCGAGCAGTCTCTAATAAGTGTTTGTGTTTCCTTTCCACAACACCATTTTGTTGTGGGGTATGAGGAGTAGATGTTTGATGAACAATGCCAAGAGAAGAAAAGAAAGAAGATGCTTCAGTGCTAGAACCCAACTCAAAAGCATTGTCAGATCTTAGAGTTTGAATTCTAGTATGAAATTGAGTCTGAACCATAAGGATGAAAGATTTGATAAGGGAAAAGGCATTTGACTTAGTAGACAGTAAGTGTGTCCAAGTGGCTCTAGAAAAATCATCCACTATGGTAAGAAAATGTTTATAACCATTGTAAGTTTGGGTGTGGTATGGTCCCCAAAGATCAATGTGAATGAGCTGAAAAAGAAATGATGTTTTGATGGAACTTTCAGGAAATGCGAGTCTTTGTTGTCTAGCCATAGGACACACTTTGCAAATGAAGTCTTGTTTCTTAGGTAAATGAGCATTTATATCAGTAATGGATTTCATCTTATGATAAGGCATATGGCCTAATCTCAAATGCCAAAGTAAAGCAAGATCACTCTGAACAGAAGAACAAACAAAAGAAGGCATGCATGTAGATATTGAAACAGAATCAGAAACAATATGGTTATTTAAAGGAACAGTAGTGTTATTGTCAATAGAGGTAATAGAAGTAGCAGCAGCTTTATTATCAACACAAGTAATAGCCGCAATGAAATTTACATAATGGGAAGTAGGAAGAGACTTGAGATGCAGAATGTAGAGCCCTTGAGACACTTTACCAAGCTCCAGTGGCCTCTTCAGAGAAGGGCCCTGTAGAACACAAGTAGAAGTAGTGAAGTAAGCTCCACAATTGAATTGGACTAATAACTTGTGTACAGAAATCAAGTTATACTGAAAAGAAGGCACATAAAGAACATTTGTTAACACTAAGTCAGGGGACAGAGTAAGTGTTCCGGTACAAGTAACTTTCACCATATAACCATTAGGCAAAGTAATGAGATAAGGAATAGGAAGAGGAGTAATGTCAGTAAGGAAAGATTTAATCGGGGTCATGTGATTACTAGCACCTGAGTCTATGATCCAAGGATTATCAACTATCCTAGACATGTGACAAGCAAGAAAACAACAATTGCTAAAATCAGAAGTGCTCACTAAACCTGCATAGATGGCAGAGTCAGTTACGTTTTGGTCAAGGTACGTATTCTTCATCTGCTGTAACATATTCATCATGTGAGTCAACTGATCTGGTGAAAATGCTTGATTTCCTGAAACCTCAAACTTCGCATCAGAGTGTGAATCAACACCCTGAACACAAGCAACAACAGACCTCCTATACGAAGTAGAAGTTGCAGGGGTGTCATTGTGAGAATTATGCTGGTTAGGCTGAGAAGAATTCTGATGTTGAAGCTTCCTACAATTTCCAATAACATGACCAGGTTTCTTGCAATAGCGACAGAACAAATTGTTCCTTTTGTTGTCAAAATTCACCTTCTGTGGATATTGAGGCCTAGGAGGATAAGAGGGTCTGTGTACCCCAGCAGAAAAAAAAGCAGCATTTGTGTTAAAAGAGGGAGTCACAGTATGCGCTTCAAGCTGACTCTCATCATTAATCAACATAGAATAAGCAGTATCCACATCAGGAAGTGGTTTAAGCATCAAAATGTTTCTCCTGACTCCTGAATAAACCTCATTTAAACCCATCAACAACTGATGTAATCTTTGTTCCTCTTCCATCCTTTGAAAAGCTTCTTTGCAACCACATGTGCAATCAGGATATGTAAGTGAATATGCAAGTTCATCCCATAATTTCTTGATTTTGGAAAAATAGGAAGCAATATTTGAAGACCCTTGGGTAATAGAAGCAATCTCTTTCCTAATCTGATGGACTTTAGTCCCATTCGCCTGTCCATATCTCCTCTCGATATCTAACCACAGCTTATCTGCAAAATCGGTGTACATGACACTCTCCCTAATCTCAAGTTCAAGACTATTCAATAACCAAGCAAGGACCATATCATTCGCCCTTGTCCATGGCTCGAAAAGAGGAGTATTTGGAGCTGGTCTACTTAGGGTTCCATTAATAAGCCCTAATTTGTTCTTACAAGAGAGTCCTATCAACATACTCCTCCTCCAACTCCCATACCCAGTGCCATTGAACTTAGTAGTGACTAAGATTGTGCCTGGGCTATCAGAAGGATGCAAAAAATATGGATGCGAAGACTCGACCGTGAAAGGAGTAAAGCCTCCTGTCGACGCACTAGCAGCCGTAGGTGGAGAATCTGGCATTTCGCAAACAAGGAACTGAAACTAGTAAACTAGGAAAAAATCGATCAACGAAGAGGAACACAATACCAAAACACTTCAGCAACGGAAGAAAATATTCTGCAGCAGATCAGAAAACCTTCGTCGTCATCTAGAAATCAATAGTAGCCTGAAACCCTAACTTCTCATCTGTGGGTTGGTGAAACTCCAAAAAATCGGAAAAAAATCGTAGCAAGGGTAGCATCGCTCAAAAGCTGAGGTGAAGAGATGCACAGTCACCCGCTCTGATACCATGTTACACTTCAAATTCGGAAGAGAAATCGAGATATCATTCCATGGAGTCGGTGGAATGGAGAGAGCAAAAGAAACCTTTTATTTTATCTGCATAGAGTCCTCTGTCTTTACAATATGCTAAGTTCCATATATATACACAATGTACAAACTATAATAAGCTGAAACTAAGTATACTAAAGTTGATATTTTCTAATAGCTTCCAAGTATCAACATTATTCTCAATTATTACTCCTTTTTAAAATTACAATGACAAGCTTGGTGTTGTGGTTCAAAAATACGAAAATTTTAAATTTTCATGTAATTTTAATCATATTGATATGAATGAACTTTCCTCTCGCATGTGCAAATTTCCAACGTAGTCATCAGTAGTTAATAAATTTTAATTTTAATACTATAGTTTTAATAATAAAAGTCAATGCAGTTGTTGATCAGATAATTTTAAAAGTTAACAACGAAATAAGATTTAGTTAGTTTCTGGTATATATATTTGTCGAAATCATGAAGATTTAGACTAAATCAACATATTATTTATTCGTCTGTCCAATATTATGCTTCTCAGATTCGGATCTATATAATAGTGTATGAGTTCCTCATAATCCAATAATATTTGTATAAAATCTGTATTTATATTGAAAATATTCATTAAACACTTGTAAATATGTGATTGTAAATCTAATTATATATTATTGTTTATTAACTTTATATTATTAAGGAATTCATAAAGTTTAGATTCTAAATAATCCTCCTCGATACTTCTTTGTGCACATCGAGTATAGGTCACGATTTTTTCTTCTTCTTTTTCCTTGGCAAGTTAGTACGTCACTGTCAA
>JAJOOO010001129.1:0-65390 GCA_029582685.1 Solanum piurae | reverse complement strand
ATGTCGCCCAGCCGATGCGCACACATTACGACTGATGCGTACAAGCCTTGGCTGATGCTGCTTTCCATTAGCCGACGTCGCTTTCCTGATGCACACATGCCATGTCAGATCCGTGTATCCCTTGGCTGATGCCGCCTGCCGATAGCCGACGTCAATGTCGCCCAGTCGATGTGCAACCACCAAGGCTTATGCTTGCAGGCCTTGGCTGATGCCACCTGCCGTTGGCCGACGTCGCTTCCCTGACGTGCAATGCCACGTCAGATTCCTGCAGTCCTTGGCTGATGCTGCCTACTGTTGGCCGACGTCGCCTGACCTATGCGCGCAGGCCACGACCGATGTCACCCAGCCGATGCGCACACGCCACAGTAGATGCGTGCAGGTCTTGTCAGATGTCGCCTGCCGTTGGCCGATGTGGGCAGGCAACTCCCGACATCGGCTGACCATTGTGTGCAGGCCAAGGGAGATGCAGGTAGGCCATGCCACACATCAACTGACCGATGTGTGTAGGCCAAGGGCGACGCGGAAAGGTCACGACCTACGACAACTAAGTGATATGCACAGGCCACGATCGATGCGAGCAGTCCACGGCCGACGTCGACTGAGCGATGTGCACATGTCCGACATCAGATTTCCGTTATGTGCAGGCCAATGGCGGCGCAGGCAAGCTACGTCGGACTTCGGCTGACAGAGTTGTGCAGGCCACGGATGATTTGGTCAGGCCACTTCCAACGTCGACAGACCGATGTGTGCAGGCTACGGATGATGCTGGCAGGCCACGTCCAATGTTGGCTGACCGATCTGTAATGGCCAAGGACGATAGTGGCAGCCCACGTCAGACACCAATTGACCGTTGTGTGAAGGACAAAGGCGATGCGGGCAGGCCACATCCGACGTCAGATGACCGTTGTGTACATGCCAAGGGAGATGCGGGTAGGCCACGCCCGACGTCGAGTTACTGATGTGTGCCAGCCAAGAGCGTTGCGGGAAGGCCACGCCCAACGACGACTGAATGATGTGCACAGGACATGGCCGATGCAAGCAGTCTAGGGCCAACGTCGACTAAGCGATGTGCACATGCCACGGCCGATGCGGGCAGCCTATGACCAATATCTCTTGTCCGATGACGCCTGTCGTTGGCTGATGTCGCTTACACGAAGCGTACATGCCACATAAGATGCTTGTAAAAATTGGTTGATGTTGTCTGCTGTTGGCTGTTGCTGATGTCGCCCAGCCTATGCGCACACGCCATTACTGATGCGTGCAGGCCTTGGCTAATGATACCTGCCATTAGTCGACGTCGCTTGCCTGATGTGCACATGCCACATCATATGCGTTTAGGCCTTGGCTGATGCCGCCTGCCGATGGTCAACGTCAATATTGCCCTGCCGATGCGCACACACCACATCTAATGCGTGCAGGCCTTGTCAGATGTCGCCTGCCGTTGGCCGACGTCGCTTGCCCGATGCGCACATACCACGTCAGATACTTGTAGGTCCTGGCTGATGCTTCCTACCGTTGGCTAATTGCAAGCAGCCTCAACCAAGGCATGTACACATCAACCGTAATGTGTGTGCATCTGCTGGCGACATCGGCGTCGGCCAACAACAGGTAGGATCGGCCCATTTTTAAATGCATTTGACGTGGTTAGTACTCTTCGAGAAAGCGACATCGGCTAACGGCAGGCTTCATTAGCCAGACGACATTGGTCGTGGACTGCCTGCACCGGCCGTGGCCTGTGCACATCGCTCAGCTGACGTCGGCCATGGACTTCTCGTATCGTCCGTGGCCTGTGAATATTACTCAGTCGTCGTAGGTCATGGCCTTCCCACGTCGCCCTTGGCCTACACAAATCGGTCAACTGACGTCGGGCATGTCCTACCCGCATCTCCCTTGGCCTGCACACAACATTCAGCTGACGTCGGGTGTGGCCTTCCCACATCAGCTTATGCCTGCACATAACGGTCAGCCGATGTCGTACGTGAGCTGCCATTATCGTCCTTGGCATGCACACATCGGTAAGCCGACGTCGGACGTGGCATATTAGCATCATCCGTAGCCTGCACATATCGGTCTGCCGATGTTGGACGTGGCCTGGACGCATTGTCCATGGACTGCACACATCGGTCTGCCGAAGTCGTCCGTGGCTTGGCCATATTGTCCGTGGCTTCCACAACTCGATCAACCGACGTCGGACGTGGCCTGCCCGCACCGACTTTGGCCTGCACACAACGATCAGCCGATGTCGGACGTGAGCTGCCACTATCATCCATGGCCTTCACATATCGATCAGCCGACGTCGGATGTGGGCTGCCACTATCGTCCGTAGACTGCACACATCGGTCCGCCGACGTTAGACGTGGCCTAGCCGCATCATCCGTGGCCTGCACACATCAGTCAGCCGATGCCGGACGTGGCCTGCCAGCATCATTCGTAGCCTGCACACATTGGTCTGTAGACGTCGGATGAGGGATGCCCGCATCGTCTCGGGTTTGGACCTGTTAGACGAGAGATGTCACACGCGACGACATTGGTCGTGGTCTAGTCGACAACATTCGGATGTCCATGCCGTACAAAAATTAAAATAGTTTGAAACACCCTTCATGCATAACAACATATTCATCTATTTTCCATTATCTACTCTCAACGTTTCCGCCTCAAGTGGTTCATTCAGACAAATCTTCATTACTTTTATGGTTCGTACGATACTGAAACATATTTTATTTGTACAAATATGTACTGTATCATTAGTTTCAAATGTTTAGAAGTGTTTTCGATCATTTTCATTTTTTTCTTAATTTTATTCATTTTTAATTTATTTTTACTGTTCTTTATTTTTTACGTCACATTTTTAAAATTAAAATTTATGAAATTATTGAATTTAAGGTTAATTTATTTATTTGTGAATTTTTAGCGTTATTTTTTTATTTTTTTCAAATTTTTCCTATTTTGTATTAATTAAATACTCATTTTTAGGATTTAATGAAAAAAATAAAAATTAAAAAAAATTGTTAAAATTGTTGAATTTAAGGTTACTATATTTATTTGTGAATTTTTGGCGTTAATTTAATATTTTTTTCATATTTTTTATTAATTAATTACTCATTTTTTAGATTTGTCAAAAAAAAAATTAATTAAACTTTTTTTTTATGAAATTATTGAATTTAAGGTTTCTATATATATTTTTGAAATTTTAGCGTTAATTTTATATTTTTGTCATATTTTTTATTAATTAATTACTCATTTTTGGAACTTACCAAAAAAAAAAAAATTTTAAAAAATTGTTGAAAACTATATGTTTATATATAAAAAGTTAGTTATGGAAGTTAATGTGTGTTTGTAACTTAGAACGTGCATATTTGGGGTGTACATGTTCAATATAATTATCTTGAAAAATGATGCGTACTACTCTTAGTTAGAATCCGCGCAACGAAATTAGGAGCTCCAAGTGGGCGACACATCGGACATGGCATGTGGGCATCGGGCAAATGGCGTCGGCCAACAGTAGGCGGCATCAGCCAAGGGATACACGCATTTGACATGGCATATGTGCATCAGGAAAGCGACGTCGGCTAATGGCAAGCAACATCAGCCAAGGCCTAGCCAATTTTCTGAGCTGGGTTTTGGGAGGGGCTGCAACGGTGAACCACGGACCACCAGCACGGACCGTGGTCTGACCTACGGTCCGTGGATGGCAACCGTGGGTTTCTCCTGCAACTTCTCAAAGTCTGTATTTTTGGTCTTTCTAGGATACAGGGTGTTACAGTGCAATACCTATATCTTGACTTCCATAGCCTGTTCTACCCTCTTTTCAGATTCCTCAATAGTCTTCTTCTTCCAATGTCAAATGTGCTGCAAAAGTGTAACCATTTAAGTCTCCAATTTCTGGACTCTGGCTAGTACCTGCAAAGCATAACATGTGGAGTAGGAGAACGTGGTTTGCTCGCTACTGGGCCGGATTAAGTGGTAGGTGGAATAGTAACATTGTGCTCCTTAGTAGGTAAAGGAATTATGCCTTCATCGATCTACTCGACAACAAGTGTCTCGCCCATAGGCGATAAGTCAAATAAGATACCCCTACGTGGTGTCGTGGGGTTATCATAATCCTGTATTAAACCTACATCGACCGTATTTGTCACCTAAATCAAACTATTACAACCCCTCACTGGAGAAGTAGCCTTTCAACAAAGGCAAAAAAATAGATACACAAATGGAAATGTATTCATCTTCTGGAAAGCCATCTCATGAATCTCAATTTTAAACATGCAGGAAAAATCTATATTGTACTCAACCATCAAACAGGCAAGCATCACTACTCGATCCCAAGTCACTATGTTGTCTTCCATCGTGGGAGACAATCTGGTTCAGACAATAGACAACCAGATCTTGGCTGCGAAATTGAGAGTCATCTTTTTTATCGGCAAGCCAGAACCACTCTATATTTGTCCCTAATCATCATTATACCTAGTGATGAGTCCAATATTTGGACTCATTTAGGGCGTTATTTAGATAGATTCAGCATCCTCAAATGCTTATTTTGTGCCAATAACTGATGTAAAATCTTTGATTTCCAGGTATTTGGATTGAGGAACAAAGCATGGACACTAATTTACAAAAAGGAATGAAAAAAGCTGAAAGAACAAAGAAATGAAGGCCTAGTGATCACCGAGTCCCTTTGGCGAGTCACCGAGTTCCTTTGGCTAGTCGTCGAATCGCCTCATTACCGCCTAAAGTTCCAGTGTGCCAAGCCCTGAAGGAGAAAATCAATTTGGTGAGAGAAAGGAGTAGTCGGCGTGTCGCCGAGTTGTTTCGCGATTCAGTGTTGGATCGCCCAACATTACAGAACTTGAGGATGTTGAAGGACAAAGCAAAAAGGCGATGGAACTGACCAAAGGGTGAATCACCGAGCTGATCGCCGAGCCCGACTTACTGCGCCGAATGGCCCTTCGCAACATATTTTTGGTGACTATAAATATGTTTTTGAACATTTAGTTTAGGAGCTTATCTATCTTTTATCATACTTTTTAATCAGTTTTTGAATCATGAGTCTGAACCCTAAGTATTGAGAGAAGTTTTCCTTACATTTGAAGAATTAAAGTTTTCCATTTTTGAGAAATTGGAAGTGGGTCTTTGAGATTCTTCAATTAGGATCTTTGTAAAGATGAAATTAATCTTACCAAGTTGATTGAAACACAATTCAGTAACGATTTTTATCTTTTTATGATGTCTAGCTAAAACCCTAATTCTTGTGGTGTGATTATGTTATTATGGGCTGCTTTAGCTTATGGGTATTGCTAATTGTTAGTTTTAATGATGTTTATAAGTGATTTCAATCATTAATTGTGGTTAAAATGAAAGGATTGTAGTTGCAAATGCAGTTATACCTTCGTGTTTTTTGCTTACTCGAGGGAGAGGTTTTAAAATCAAGATTCTTGATTGATGATCTATGGGTATTGGGTTATTATTGGTTCAGCTCTAGAGAGTGAATTCTAAACCCTTTTCCACACATTTAGCTCGAGAGTGAATGGACTAAGGCGTAGACTGTTCTTATTTTGCTTGCTTGTTGATGTTCGAGAGAAACCAACTTGATGTGGGGTAAAATGTTCGAAAGAAAGTTTACCTCCTCCATAGTTTAGCTTAATCAGAAATTTACAGGTATTTTCTAATAGTTGCAATTACCCATTTGTCTACATTAGCCTATAATCGGATGACACCCGAAGAACGTGTCTCAATATTTGTTATTTCATATTATTTGCTGCTACTGTAGTTGATAATTACAACCAAAACCACATTTTACTTGACATTCCTTACACCCCCTAATTTGAATTATGTTTGTATTCGATAATGTCTATGCCTATGACTGATTTCAGCATGTTTACACTTTACTCTTGAATCTTAAACACGTACCACTCTCTGTGGGATTTGACCCAAACTCATTTAGTTGGGTTATATGCTGACTAACGATCGTTGACGCTTATAATTGGATTCACTATCTTTGATAGCGTTATTCAATTAAAATGGCGCCGCTGCTGCGGAGTTGTGTTGGTTAAGATTCTTTAGTTAAGTTGAATTTGTTCTTGTTATTCATAGTTGAATATACTTACTTTTAGTTGTGGTTTTCATGTTGCTTGTTTAGAACAGAAGAAAGGAGCATGTGTTGTAGCAACGGTGATGAAATGAACTTCTCTCCTTTGAGGATGCTGATTCTTAGGGATAACATCCTAAGTTTCAGATAATTGGAGGGTGAGTCAATCCATGAGTTGTGGATGAGATTCAAGGCACTTTTGCAACAATGCCCAACTCATGGAATCTCAGATAGCATGCTACTGGACTGCTTCTATAGAGGTCTTGGTCCGGAAAATAGAGGAGTGGCTGACCAAATTTCTCCAGATGGTATCACATGACTACCCTATGCAATAGCCGCCCAACTCCTTCATCAAATGGCCAAGACAAACAAAGAGACTGAGAAGGACAAGATGTTGGCCACATTGTTGACTCAGCTGGATCTCGTGGCCAAAAATATTATGGAATTGGAAGTACCGGGCAAAAAAAAAGACCGGTACATTCCCCCTCACGAGCGTATAAAGCCCAAGGAAGATGAGGGTGGACAAATGGGAGAGATACTCTCACTCATTTACCACAAAGTCGAAGAACACGACAAATAGTTTAATGAGATAAACGATAATGTCTCACTGCTGAATCAGATGACTGCTTCCTATTCCATATTTGTTCAGCTGTGGAGACCCAAATGGTTCATGTGTTGTCTCGTCTCTACCCCACAAATCAAGATTGAGTGGGGACGTCATGCCACGACGTCAACTAAGGCACTTTTTGGGAGACAATCCAAGTATTTATCGCTTTATTTTTGTTTTAGAAATAATCGTGTGTTGATTTTTTAGGTTGAAGTGTAGAATGTGCATGAAAAATAGAGGTTGGCGAGCCAAAAGTCTAGTCGGCTCCTTGCCGAAGTGGTCGACGAGCCCGACTTGGACCGCCATTTGACTCAAGAAATTCAAAGGTTGGAGTCTGTAAAACTCGGCGAGCCTAGAAGCATATTGGTGAATTGCCGATCAGGTTGGCAATCACGATTTTTTCTGCTGTTTGGACCCCCACATTAATTGGAGGTCTTGCAAAACTCGGCGAAGTAAGTGCCCACTCGACGAGCAAAACTTAAGTCATTGAATAGGCGAGAACTGGACCGTTTTAAAGGCCAAAAGTTCAAAATCTTTCACATTCCCTCACTTCTCAACTTTCCAAACTCACACCCGTACTACACTACAAGAAAAAGGTTAATCAGAGATTACATTTTAGGGACGGATTAAAAATCTAGTCCCTAAAAGTATACTTATAGGGACGAGAATTTTTTGTGGTCCATAATTTCTTATTTTATATTCTTAATTAAGGAAAAGACTAAATGTCGTCCTTAAATTAATTAAAATCTGGTCCTTATATGCTTAACTGTGAGAGATTGGGCGTCACTTTATTTTTTCTCCTTAAAATAAAATATAAAAAATATTTAAAGTAAAACAATATTTATTAAAATATTCCTATAAATATTTTCTATTTGTCATTTTTCAGATCTGAAGAACCCATCTCCCTAAAATCTAAATCCCTAAATACTCCTAATTTGGGAGACCAAAGTAAGAGTACAATCTTTCCTGTATTTCAGATTTTTACCAGGAGATGAAATCGACCATTTTTTGTTTGAATTTCGTTTGATTTGTTGGCCTCTCTCTGTTCTTGTTCTCTGGTTAATCCATCAGAAGACGACAAAAGTGGGGATGAAGATCTAGAATGATGCAGTATATCTGTAAAATAACCCTAAAAATATCTAATTTTGTATCTCAAAATTGTGCAGGATGTATGTCTTTCCATGGTTCTTAGGTAACCTATCTATGAAGATCTCTATTTCTATTCTTTATTTTTCTGATGTCTTGGTTATGAAATGAAGGACGCTCCTTCGATCTTTGAATGGTCGATTATATGAAAATCGAATAAAACTTGAGGGTATTAGGGTTTTTGGTGTGCAAATAGATGACAAAGCAGATACTAAAAGAACTTTGTCATTAACTCATAAAAGTCAAAAAATTAAATCCCTATGTATATTTTATGTGCATGATATTCTTAAATTAATGTTGTGTTCCATGAGAGTTAGAATATAGACTACTTATTCCTTGGTGTGGCTTGTTTCTATTGAAAAAATGCTATTAGCATGAATTTGTAAAGATTCTGAATTTTTCAATAATATCAAGTTGTTTTGAGAATTTTTTTGTTTTGTTCCATGCTATATGTGTGGTTTGTTTTTCAAGTGAAAATCGATACAATGACATTAATGACGCCCTTTTCAAGATCAAGTGACGACACTCTATTTAAATTAAAAGTTTAGACACTTAGTGTTTCGGTAGGAAGTCTTGAATATCGTATCCTAATTGTGTTTTTCTACTCCATCAAAATTGAAAAGGAGGAAAAATACTATGCCCATATAAATGAATCTTGCTATGAAATAATCAATATTTTTTGTCAACAATGAAGATTCATCTAACCGATAGTCTAAAATTAATTTATGAGGTTTAAGATCTTATAATATATGTGAACATCGCCACATTCACGCAACTGCCTATTTGACTTAATAAAACTTATGCAATGTATTCTATTTTGAGGAATTTGACATTTGAGTTTCAATTTACAAACTCAACATGTCATTTTTTTTAAATGCATATTTGAAATTATGGTAGAAGTGATTATATACTTTAGTCATTTTGTGTTTTATCGATAGGTGTTTTGTAGGATTTTAGGTAAGGAACAGACAAATCCGTTGGTTTAATCGAAACTCACATCTAGTTGCTTCAGTTGCTCTTTGTTTATTATCTATTTTTAGTGCTCTAGTATTATATATAATATGATGATTTTGAAGGTTTCGAGAATTCAAGAAGTTATTATTTACGTGAAGTTGATCCAACAATATTAGTACAATAATAAAAAATCAAGTGAAATCCCACAAAGTATAGTTTGGAATGGTAGATTGTACGCAAGAATTACACTACCTCTCCGAGGTAAAGACTAATATTTTCTGGTAGAACATTATGGCACTGAACTTTATGCCATAAACATTAAATTGTTGATATCCCTTTGCCTTCTTATTACAGAATGCTCTGACTCATTTCACTATATTTCTTCTCACTTTTTGAAAGTTATTCTTAGGTAGTTATGATGCCTAGAATCCAGTGATACCTCTCTTGACATGGTGTTGGAATCCCCAAGAAGCAACAATTGTAATTTTAATAGTCGTAGGATAACAATAATGCTCTCTGGTAAGTTAATGGTGTTTTGATATATATTTTTTCAAAGTTCTGAACTTGTGCATTAATGTTTCTAGACTATGCATGTGCTTTTGGTGTTTGTGTGAAAGAGAATAAGAGGTTGTTATCAAGAGAGTGAGCGAGAGATGATACATATGGTATGATCATAAACCTTGGGCAAAATTGAATATAAACAACTATCTTTGTAGTAAAATATAGTTTGATTTAGAGTAGTTAGAAGTATGATATGGTGTTTACTACAGGATTTCCTACTTTAGAAAAATCTAAGTTCTAATGCCGGATCAATGAAAAAGGAACATGAATGCTCATTTATCTGAATCTTTTGACGGGCTTTACTACTTAAAATGAATGATCGATGGTGGCAAAGAGGATCCTATATGGCTCTATATCATAATTGTTGCAGAATCTTATGCTACATACACTTAAAAGTCTGTGTGATAGGGTTAAAATTAGACACAAATATTTAATATATTTATTTATACATACTATTCTTTTGAAGAGGAATAATTTATTTTATTGATTGTAAATTATTTTAGATGAAAGCCTCAAATATATATCATTTGCATGAGATAGCTTCTAGGATGACAAGTTTTATTTCTATAAGGTGTCACATAAAACTTTTGTTGATAATACAAAGTTAGCATTATTCATCTTCTTTTGTGTTATGAAATTTGCACTACACCGTTACTCCTTTATAGTTCTCTGTATTATATTTTTATGGAAAGTGTAAATTTTGTGCAGAAAACACACATATTCTTTGTTTAGTATCTTGCTACAAAAATGTCGATAAGGGGACGAGAATTTTCCTTTCAATTCTTGTGATTCAAGCATGCAGTTGTTGTAGTTATCTTTAATACTATTTGGTCTTTATAAATTTTAAGGAGCATTTGTTTTTTACTTTTTACAGGTTTTGAAGACTTGAAGTTGCAAGTGAAGACAAATGTTTTGAAGAGTTGATGCAAATAACAAATTGATTATCTTTTTTCTAGGACACTTGGGACAAAAAAAAATTCTTGCTATGTAGTTTGTAAACAATTCATGGCTATACAATTAATAGTGGAATGTTTATAATTTTATTTTTGGTTGCTATTGATTACGAATTGTGTATTAGTAAGTCTATATATATTAACAATAATTTATTTATGTTGTTGCGATTATCTTTATATATATTGAAAAAAGGTTATATATAATAATTGGACCACACATTTAATGATTTATAAATAGAATTTTTAAGGACCAGATTTCTTGTACTTATAAAGTTTTTAGGACCACAAAAAGTTTTTCTAAGTATATGCTTTTAGGACCAGAACACTGGTCCCAAAATGAGATTTCAGGACTAGTTTTTTTCTAGTCCCTAAAGCAACTTAGCAACCAGATGTTACATCCCGTGGTAATTGATCTTTAGCGAAGAAGCTTATAGGGACGGGTAGCGACCATACTTTTCTAGTCCCTATTGCCCTCTAGAGACCAGAATTAAACTTTTAGAGACCACGTTTCCCTTCGATATTGGACTGTTTTCTTGTAGTGCTACATTCTCCTATATTCTTGTGTTTTTACCGTGTTTTAGTCGTCGATTGTGTGTTCGGATTAGGATTCTTTGCCGCCTTGCTTTTCAACTTGTTAATTCAGCTTCTAAGGTTGGTTTTCCAAACTCCAAACTTATATTTAACGATTTTTACTCATTTCACTACAAGAAAGTAGAGATCTGACAACATTTATTTGGTGACATTTGAAATAAATGTCGAAAAATAAAGAATTTATTGACATTTATGAACAAATATCGCAAAAACAATGACATTCGATGCAAAATGTCATTAAAATAATGACATTTGGTCAAAATCGTCACTCTTTTATGACATTTGACATCAAATGTCAAATATATTATGACATTTTGCAACAAATGTCTTTACTTTAAGCAACATTTTGCGAAAATGTTATTAAAATAATGACATTTTGCAACAAATGTCGTTTCTTTTAGTGACATTTTGTGATAATGTTGTTAAAAGAACGACAATTTGTACAAATGTCAAATATAATAAGACACTTGTTGGTAAGTGTCATTATTTTTAATGGTATGTGGAAAACAATGTCGTTAAAATAATGATATTTGCCAAAAAGGTCTACATTATGACAAACGTTTCACATGTCATACTATTAATCATTAATTACCGTCATTTACATTTATTGTTTGAAATATGAATCTTTTGAAAATTATTTGTCATTGCTTATACAACAAATATATGAATTCACCCCTGAACTACACGATTAATCACAAATTTACCTTGTATTTAAAAAGTGTCATTTTTACTTTCCTTATTATCAAAATGACTCAATTGCCCTTATGGGCTAATGTATGTACAACAACATATATATAAAGGAGAAATTTTGACCATTCATAAAGTTCAAGGACCAATTTGAATAATTCGCTAAGTTTGAAGGAAAAATCAATTAAATCCTACACCCTAGCTAAATAATATTTTTTATAGTTAGGAGGAAAGTAAAATAATTTTCCCACGATCGATGGTTTGCTTCCATTAATATTGACGGATTTCAATTAAAAATCAAGAAAATGTTTATTACAGAAGAAGTGTCCAAAATAAGGCAAAGTCAAATATATTAAAGAAATAAAATTGGGTCGTGTCACATAAAGTCCAAAAGAGAGCCATGTTAAAACGTTAAATGTACAAAGCCAAAGTTTCCTCGTTTAAAAATTTCCTTATTTAGAAGATTCATAGTTAAAAAGTTTCTTTATTTAAAAGTTTCTTATTTCAAAAGTTTTCTAGTTTAAAAGTTTCATAGTTATTATTTCCATAAAACTGGAATTTGAATCCCATTCTATTTGGGATAGATTATCCCTATATATAGGGGTGGATTTTTATTATTTTTTAAATGACATGCTTAACATTATTCAAGAGGTTTCTCTATATTTTTTGTGACTAAGGATTTATATCGTTCACCCTTATAATTAGAGGTATTCTTAACTAGGTAAGTGATTCCAGCCAAATTAAAAATTTTTGCCTTGACAGTAGGTATTGTAAGGCTACTGTATATATTAGGAAAAATTATATACAATAGCAAACTATTAAGTCAAATTTTGATTTAATTGTACCCCATAGCAAACTGTTGCTATTTCGCCTCTCTACTGGTGAATCTCGCTCGCCACTCTCGTTCTCGCTGGCAGTTTCCCTTGCCTCTCTCGCTTTTATACAAACACAAATGTATAAAATGTGTTTGTGTTTGTATAAAGCGAGAGAAAATTGTATATATACATATATTTTCGTTCTCCTCTCTCCCCTCTCCTAGATCTCGCTCGCCACTCTCCCAGATCTCGCTCGCCACTCTCCCAGATCTCGCTCGCTTCTCTCACTCGCCTCTCTCACTTTATCCAAACATAAATGTATACATTGCGTTTGTGTTTGTATAAAGCGAGAATTTTTTTTATATACAAATACGAATGCATATATTTTCGTCATATACACTTATGATTATACAAATACGATCTTCCCCTGCTCAGTTTTCTTTTGTCTTTCTCTCTTTCTCCCTTTATACAAACACATATTATACAATTGATCTTTTGTATATGTATACCAAAACAGTAACAGATTATACAACTACTTTCTTTTGTATATGTATAGCGAAATATACGTACATATTTATGTTTGCTATGGAGCACAATTATGCAAACTATAACTATAACATACAAATATGATTTTTATGTTTGCTTTATGTGAAAGTTTCTCTATATATTATTATATTATTTATAAGAAAAAGAGGGCTCAATATACCTCTGAACTTTGTCATTTTGAGTTGATACGCCCCTCGTTTTAAAAGTAGCTGGCTGACATGTACCCTTTACTATTACAAAAGTGGCTCACATATACCCCTACCGTTACAAAAGTGATAAAAATTAAATTTAAAATTACTTTTTTTTATTTTTAATATTTTAAAAACTCATCTAATTGATTTTTTTCACACATAAATTAATATTTGACTTCTTTGATTGGTTTTTACTATGTCATTCAGTTGTTAAAATCTTGTATGGTTATGTGTTTTGTTATTCATATGCTTATGTGTCTTATTATTTAACCTGATAGTTAGATATTAATTTTGTACTTTTGGATTGTATATTTTTTTCTTCAATTTGCAGGTATCATAGCTCTTGAGCAAATTTTATTGAAATGGCAAGAAAAAGACAAAGAAATTCTAGTCAAGGTGAGATTTTATCTAATTCTCTGGAGCAACAAGAACAACAAATGGGAAGTGCATCAATGCCCCAACCACCTCAAAATTGGCCACGAAATGAAAAAGAAGTGCATCCTGATAACATCTCAAGAAATTATTCATGTAATTTAGAAAATCTTCCAAGTATCAAATATCCATAATATCTTTTTTTCCTTTTGTAGTACAAAGTATTGGATAACTCATTCTTATAAATACTGAATTTTTTTCTTTTTTATCTTCAATTATTTACATATTTTAGTGAGAGCATAGAGCAGTCTAAGCGATCTAGGGGTCCCACTATGATGCACTCAGGATGGGGAAAAGATGGTGGCATTTTACATGTTGAGTTGAATGATCTTGGCCAACCTATTGGGCCAGAAGGATGTAGATTGAGTTCAAAACTTGGCGTTTTAGCACGAAATGGCGTTTTAGCTCCATTAAATCATAAAGATTGGAGGCTTCTGCCTGATCTCTACAAGAACAAGATATGGACAGGTATTAAAGTTCCTAGAAAAAGAAAAAAAATATTAAGATATTTGTTATTTTTGTAATATTCTAATACAAATATGTTATATATTGATGTTTGTAGGAAAATACTGATGCAACTGAGGATATGAAACGTATTTTGATGATGTCAGTTGGATCTAAATGGAGAGAATGGAAGCATGAAGTAAAAAGCAGTGGTTATGACTCATACACCAATGATGTTGAATGCTTAGCTAATCGTCCAGTTAGGGTTGAAGAAGATCAATGGCATGCATTAGTACATTATTGGAGCTCAACTGATGCAAAGGTATTCTCTCATCATCAATCATCTTCTGATATGACATGGAGTTTAGACTATTCTCTAATGGGTAGAGTTATATCTAACTTTTTCAGAAAAAGAGTGAGAGGAACAAAGAAAGTCGGAAGAAGTTGACTATGCCACACACATCAGGAAGACAGAGTTATTCTCAAATTATAGATAATGTATAATATAATCATTATTTACATTCTACAATTATATTTTAATGCAAGTTTTTAAAAATATTTATGTTTCAATCTCTTATAATTCAAACAGATGACAAAGGAGAAGGGTGTAAATCCAACTCGTATAGATGTGTTAAAAACAATACATACGAAAAAGAACAATCAACCAATAAATGAAAAATCTAGTGAAGTTATGGTAAATTCTCATTCTTTATAAATGTAAAGTGCTTTATTCCATCAATATTTTGTTAACTATATCTTTCTTTACTTTTCTTTTATAAAGAAAGAAATGAATGTACCTGGAAGTGCTCCAAATGATGTGCACTCACAAGTAATGGGGCTAGACACTCCTGGAAATGTCCAAACTCTAGGAAAAGGAGCAGCTCCAAGTTTTGTTTATGGCCCATAATATAAGCGATCCCAAAATGAGCAAAGAGATTTTGATAAAAGAGTTGAGATAGAAGTTCAAAAAGTAACCTCTACTCTGAAAATTGAGATGGAGCAAAAGTTGTTTGAAGCGAAAGAAGATATTGAAGTGATGGATAAGAAATTATCGAAAGCAGAGGAGGATATGGAAATGATGAAGAAAAAAATATTTGAAGCAAATATGAATATGGAAGAAAAAATAGATGATAAAGTAAAAGCAGGGATACTAGCATATGTAGATTCTTTGGGTATTACTCTTGGCTCAAATAGAAAATTATTTAGTAATGAGCAGGTAAATAAATGTGTTCACAAAATATTCATTTTAGAAAGTATTCTTATTTGGTTTTTTTAAATATAATATTTTGTCTCTTTTGTGATAGGTTTCTAATAAATCCACCAACAATCATTATCGCCCATTTAAGTTGTTGACCCGAAAGAGGTGAGTTGTAGCTTTGTTTTGATTATATCTTTGCGTAATTAAACTACAATAGCTTGTAAAGTATTGGTACCTGGCTTATGTGAAATTCAAGCAATTGATTGCAACATCAACATAGAATAATGAGTTATCCATTTGAAGTGAAAAGTGGAGTAAATAGGAAAGAATAATTCGTAAGTAATACAATTCCATTTGCTGACTTGTGGCCAAAACTGGGCCATTCAGTAAGAGGCTAGTTAAAGTTTTAACTCTATAGGTGGTTTCTGTACCTAGAAGAGTCTTGTATTAATTAACAAATATGTTAGCTATAATGGCCTGATCTGTTTGCCGAATTCCTATTCATCCTTGAACTGAGTGGTAGCATGGTCTAAACTTTTGTTATTTATATCTGTAAGCAAGTACTTAGTATTGTCATCGCCAAGTTTAGTCCATGTTGTTTCGCTCTTCTGGTGTAAATAATTTTTAGCCAATTAATATGATTGTCGAAATTTTTTGTACTTCTTTTTCTCCTATTCTTGAAATTCAACATTCAATGTATCTGATAGTAGTAGTTCATGAGCTTACTTGAGAGCCTTTCGATCCTCATCAGATTCAGTTACATTATGCTTGAAAGCTTGAGCATTTAACCCTTCAAGCTTCTCTTTAAGTTTTTCTATCTCCTTACCACTTGTAACATAGCACACTCTTGTATATGCACATTCCATCATTCCATCTAACGACTGAGATAAGCACTCATAATAAGCCTCAAAAGCAGAAATACATACTTGATCTTTTGTTCCAGCTTGTATCGTATTGATTCCTTTATGACCTTCGATTTGATTAGAGATTATGATACCTTGGTTAATATTTTCTGCCAGGTCCTTTGTATTCATCTAGGCAGCATCTTCATTTTCCTTTGATGTGGCGTCATATGTATTATTATCAAGTGGTAGTTTTGAGCCCTTATCCTCTTCCCCCATATCAATATCCAAAATTTGGGTCTTATTAGCAACATAAGGTCCCCCTTATGATTCATAAAGTTCTATCTCCATAGGCTGCAATTGGTTTGATTCTCTTTTGTGCAAGGAATCCTCGTCAGTTTCCTTAAGACCTGCAGTTTCTTTGCATTATCTTTCTTTATACCCATATGTGAATTAGTCGAGTCAACTCCTTGTATGTTTATCAAGATTTTTCCAGTTCCTACATCTTTTTTCCCCTCAATTAACTTGGATTTTTTATTTTTCATCAAATTTTGCCCATTAGTACTGTGTACTCATTCATGTCTTTGATAATCTGCGGAAGCCAAATGATTCTCTTCTTTTATCCATGCCCCAAACTGATCCTTTTTTAGTGTGTGTGATCGTATATCCCAACTGTTTCAATCTTCTACTATATCTGCCCATGATTTGTGTCCGCTGCTTGAGGGGGATGGTTTCCAGTAGTGAAGCTTGCAAAACAACATTCCATTGTTTTTGTGCTTCAACTTTTGAAATATGTTCATCCTTATTCCTTTTCTTTACTGTTTTATTGATTTCTCACCCGATATTAACTTCCTCTTGGATATGATTGTAGATTTTTCCTTCTGTTCTTGATGAGTGTTTCCCTGAGTGGACTGTGCTTCTATGATAAAAAAAAATTATTTAAAAATTGTCACATGGACGCCTTAGAAATTTTCCTTCAAGGAGCAGCTGGACACAACTAGTACATTCCATAATCACCGTTACTCAGACATCTTTCTCCTTGTCCATGAACCTCCTTTCAATTTTTTATTTACTCAACTCTCACTAACAATAAAAAGTTTAATATTGCCAATGGATTGCTTAGATATGTTTCTAATGATAATTGACTGATTAGTTAAGTGACCGGTACTTTGTTTCTTAATTTGTTGATAACAAACCTTGCCCAAGCCTTACTGATTTAACACTTCTAGGAACAACAATAGGAGCTACAGGGTTCAATATGCTATGCATAGGACGAGAAGTCAACCTCTTTTCCTCTTCCACAATTTATTAATTACTTCCTGATTAGCTATAACCATTTTAGAAGTAGTTAGGTTGATCTCATACACAATATTATCCGAAAGAGCATCAAAATTATTGAGATACAAAACCTCTTTTTGAACAGTTGCTCGAGCAGTTGAGTTTTTAATTTGACGGCCTATAGTTTGCTGCATTGTCTTACGAATTGGTGAACCCATTCTAACATCTAACGAGTTTATTTTTTCCACCAAAGTCCAATTTGAATTTTGTACCAATTTCTCTTCAGCCACATTGTTACATTAATGTACTTGTTCCACATAATTTTTGATAGACGGCACCCTAACTAAATCTTGATTAATTACACTAGCATCAGTCAACCTAGCGTGCTTCACCTACATTATCACCCGACTTAGCCGAAATCGTAGCCAACTGATCCCTTTGGCCATCACCTGTTGACTTAACTTGAATCACCAAATGAAGCTCATCATCATCAAAAGTAACACCTCTATTTCTAGAATTTATTTGTATAATTGCATCTAGAAGTAACCTGAACAAAATCAGGTTGGTTGTTGGAGATGAGCTTGTTTAAAAGAGGATTGAGTCTACTGGTAAGCTTTTGGAAATTATTTTGTTCCCAATCAGCCATATGATCATCAATATCTCCTATAACATAATGGTAAACTTTTGGAAATGAAGTATCCACATGGAGTTTCCAGAAATCTTAGTATTTCTGGTGTCCTAAACAATATCATAAAAAGCAGGATGAGTAACCCAAAAATTCAGAAACTTAAAATATTTGATGAAGGATTGTTGATTGTTGATTGTTGTGACTTTTCAGGAGGAGGGGCCTATGATCGGAACATGTCCTTGCCAAGTGTCTAACTAATTAAGTTGTTTTGTAAGCTCTTAATCCAAGAATCATTAAGGAAGATTCTACCAATTCTCTTCAAAATTATTTTACCCAATCTACTGATGTTACACCATGTGTATTTAGAGCCTGAAAAACCAATATCAATAAGACCACAAGATTCCTACAACAAATAAAATCCAGGCTGCTCTTATATATTCTGTGAGGCTTACCACCAAGTTTTTCTTCAGTGTCAGAAATCACATTGAAGTCCCCTCCCACACACCAAGGAGTATCAATCATAAGACTTTGATTTGTCAAGCTGCTCCACAGTTCACTTCTTCAGCAGATGTGCATTTAGCATAGATTGCAGATATACAGAAATCTTATCACCCACGCCATTGTTCACATATAGGGTAATAATTTTGTCTTCATTCGCAACTATACTGATTTGGCTATTAAAATTCCAAAAGCACCATATTTGCCCATTATTATTAGAAAGACTGTTGGAAACCCAAAAATCTTTTGTACCCCTATATTTTTTCTTTTCACATAAAAGGTTCAAATATTGTAATAGAGTTTGTTTGGTGTTTGATAATCAACCCATTTAGTCTGTGATAGGCGTTTTTTGTTTTGATCCTCCTTATGTTCCAGAAGATTGTATTATTTATAAAAACATTAGGGAGGTGGAGGATATTTCTTACCTCTACCTTTAGTAGAAATGGAGGCCATGTTTCTGAGTTTTCTGTCACAATTCCTATGTCACAAAAACATTAGGAAGGTGGAGGATCTTTATAAGATTTTGTTTTGCTTGCATTTTCTATATCGTGATGAGATTCCTTATCAACAGAGTAACTATTTTGAGATTTTTCTGTCTGTTGTGTTATACACTCTACATGATCATTTGTTTCATCCGAGGCTTCAACTTGTGTAAGTGGATAATAAAACTCGTTTATGAAATTCATGCCCACAACAAGATTCAAATCCTTTTGCTTCTGCCTCCTCCTCCTCATTAACTTTTATTTTCTCCAAAATTCTACAATTTATCATTGAGTGTCCTAGCTTCTTACAATGCTTGCAATACTTGAGAATAACTAAATCTATTTTATTTTATAAGATAGTACTGTAAGGGATAACATTTATATAGCCGTTTACCTCTCTAACAGATTTGTTAAGTTTTGTATTTTGTAAACTATTAAATTAAACAATCTAATATTTCTTCTTAGGAAAACATGGTCCGGAAGACGGGAAGTAGTGCAGTTAGCAAAAGAAAAAAGAAGTGGGTAAGTCGGAAAAAATTACAAGACAACATATTTTGGAGAAAAATCTATAATTATTGTTATTTCATTGATTCTTCAATCGTTTGTTGTAGAGAAAATTATTATTGTTCTGGTTAAAAAGGAAATAATTTCATTTATTCATAATTCTTTTTTTTATGTGATTTATTTCTACAGAGTTTTTGAAGGGGAACAATTGAGGTGATCAATTACAAGCAACGAGATACTTGGCCTGTGGATTGATGGTATTAAAAAGATATTTCATATTTTATTCGAGAAATTATTAGGAGTTGATAAAATGTGAAAAGCAGGTGGTTTTGAAATTATTAGCATCTAGTTAGATTTCAATTTTACTTGAGATAGAACACATTAGTACGAAAGAATGTACCGAATATGTAAGGCATAATACAACCATATGTTAATTGAGAGCTAAAAGGAAACCTAATACCAATAGATAAGGATTAGAGACCACCTTTACTTATACTTGTGGAATCGTGTATGTTACATTCTTTACTTTTATGTGCATTATAATATTTACAAGACATATGATACAAATGACCAGCTGATCAGCGGTAGAAGAGGATGACCCATGCTAGGCATTTTAATCCCTGGAATGATGTCCTCATAATACCAAAAATTGGGATCGACCCATGCTAGGCTTTCGCCCCTGAGCTGCCATCCATCGATACCAATTGGGATCGGCCCATGCTAGGCTTTCACCCCTGAGCTGCCACTCTTCTATACCAATTGGGATCAACACATGCTAGGTATTTGCCTTTGGGCTTTCACCCTTCTATACCAATTGGGATCGACCCACGGTAGGCATTTTCCCCTAGGTTGCCACTCATAATTATACAGATAGCTTCACTTAAATACTTTATCAGGGATCTTGTGAGGTATCATTATAATCTAACACACTGGGATTAATAACCAATAAAGGGAACATGAACATGTGAAAATATGACATATATGATGGAATACGAAATTGAAGCAAGTTGGCAAGATATGAGCAGATTGTATATCTAACATATAAACATATGTATCATGTGTAATCTAGGATCATTTTGATTTATATAAGGGGAATAAGTGTCAAGGGTACATTGACGATGAAACAAGTTTAAACCTTGCATGCTAATACTTGGTAGAGTAAGCACGTACATTTAGTAATAAACTCATATTGTAGTACTCTTTTTAATGCTCTAGGGAGTAGGAACTGCAACTATGGATCAGTCACTACCAAGGGCACTTAGAAAGCTTACTTCGTAATACAAGTGTTGGATTCATGCCAAAGAAATAGGAAATCGAATAGCCTTACATACCTTGCTATACAATTTTAAAAGTATGACTTAAGCTCCTTCTCTTCAGATTACTAATCTACAACAAAATAAGTTGTAAGACTAGTATTAGTAGCTAATCAATCAATTTGAGGTACTTGATCTCACCTAAATAGTAACCAAGCAGTAAGCATGCAATTTATCTAGCCAATGTTTTATTTCCTTCCAAACCCTTAAATCACGTCTATATACTATACAACCTTCGTATTAGATGCTCCCTAAAACTCCCTGCAATATTTAAGCCCTTTAATGTCACCATAACTTCCCCACACATCCAATCACATCCCTTATCATAGCATACATAAAACAATCCTTAAACATAATAATGTAAAAAAAGAAATATGAATCATGGTTTCTTATAACCAGCACATGAAGAGCTAACATTACTTTTAAACTGCTTAAATAAGCTCACAACTAAATTTAAAGAGGACTCCCCTCCACGGCTGTCCCAACATGCACTAATCACCGGAACATCCTCCCCAATATTACACCATGTAAAAGGAACAAATTCCAACTCACTAACACATACAAAATGTCCTAATTAACTCAAGAACAAGAGGGAGAAAATTGCAGTAGCTTACCTTGTTGGATAGAACTACCACTTGCTAAGACTTGGATTCTTCAAGGTGAAGGTTGTCCTCCTTAACTTGTCTTAAATTATACCTTCCAATAGCTTGAACTCCCTAATATTCAAGAACCCTGATGGTATTTAATGGCTGCTATATGAAGCTAAGAGAGAGAAGATAGTAAGCTCTAGAAATCTATTTTTTTTTTCAAAGTAAAAATGGTTGGAAAAGCTGATATCAATCCCTTTTAAAGGGACCTTCTTTAGACGAATTTCTAACTCATTTTGGGCCATAATTTTTCAAGTAGGTGATCCACCTACTTGGACTTTTCACTTGGGCCTTTTTGGACTTAAGAACATTGGGCCTTGGCTGTCCATTTTCCCCTTATTCTTCTACTAAACTTGGGCCAGATTAATGCAAGTAGGTGGTACTGTACTTGGCCCAATAACATGATCAAAAGAGTCTTAGTAGGTGATGCACCTACTTGGTCCTTTGGGCTGGTCAATAAGTCAAAGTTGGTGATGCACCTACTTGGTATTTTGGGCTGGTCAATAAGACAAAGTAGGTGATGCACCTACTTGTCACCTACTATCTTAGTTAAGTTAATCAAGCACCTCAATATTTTATTCCATTTTGAGACCTTAATACCTTTAACTTAACTTAAAACTTCTATAGACTATGTCACTTTAAACTTTAGACTAAAATACCATCTTATGATCTCAAGTTTATCTACTTCCATCGACGTCAACTTAATTGGGTCGCATCAAAATCTACGGACAGTTCGCTTTAAACCTATTCTATTGTCATTAGTCGCATAGGAAACCAATTTCATAACTATACCACAAGGAAAATTATAAACGTCATGTAAATAGAACTAGTACACGTAGAATACTGGGTGCTACATCTTCCCCCCTTATGATCATCATTTGTCCTAGAATGATAGGTGCACCTGATTGTTCGGTTAATCTCGGAATTTCTTATAGAGATTTGTGAGAGTTCCCATTGTAAATAGGACTATCCAAATAATAATATGACAAATTAAACCCCTTTCTTGACCATGTAATTCACTGAAGATACACAAGTAGAACTCATACAAATAACGACTTTAATAAACCTAAACACAAGACATGCAAATGACATATCTAATGAACAAATGCTAGTAGGATTTATGCTCATATTAGGGGACCACATGATCTCATATCCTTATCTTGATGTTTAGAATGAGGAGGGGTATTTAGGTTCTCTACCATATTCTATTCCCAAGTATATTATGATATATTCTATTCCTTCCACAATACTTCAATGGAGGTTACACCATCTGAGCTTAGATTCCAGCCTTAACAATCAAGAATAACTATAGTATCTCCCATTTTTATGTAAATGGAACGGACACATAAAATCATACACCTAACCTATCGGGGCACTACTTTCCCTTCTCTTTTATCTCATGACGCTTTTCAGAGGTGAGTCTTATAAGAACACATATCTGTTAGTATAAACTCTAAAGTTTTATGATGCACCTTCGAATAAGGCATTATGCTAGGTTATTTATCTATGGTTGTGATAAAATTTACATATATGCCCAACCTTTTCTGGTCAAAATCATTACTACATCATGATACAAGGAAACATTTTCCCAAAATTTTAAAAACTTAAGTCAATAAGCACAGAGGCATAGAATGCGGATAAATAAGTCACATTGAGTATGACACATAGGTAGACTAGCACAAAAAGGGAGCGCATAATATACGGGCATTAAGCTATAGAAATTGTGGTGTACGGGCATAAGAACTATAGGGTAGTGTGTGAGAAAATGAGCTATAAGGCATGTAAGAAATGGACTAGATGAGCACATGATAAATGAGTACTAAAGCTACGAAATATATAATATGTAAGCAAGGAGATTATAAGACATGTAGACATAAAAGAAAATGAACTACGGAACACAAATCACATTGAGAAAGTGTGTTATATCGCATGGATAGGTGGACTAACATGTCAATGAGTACACATATGAAATATAACAAAGTAAGCACATGACAAATGGCCAGAAATGCTATAAGGACTGTAATGTTTAAGAAAGTAGGCTACGAGGCATGTAAAATATATAGAAATGGTCATATGATCAATTAGCCTCCAGTACCCACACAATATGGACAAGTGACATGAGGAAAGTAACTACTGCAATAAATAACATGTAGGGAAAAGGTCTTACGAAAATATATAGCAATAAACAAGGGCGCGCCGAAGCAGATAACACTTACATGCAAGCATTCTATGACATTAGGTAACCTGTGAGAAGGTAATCCACCAAGGGCAAATGACATACAAATAAATAAGTTATAGAACATGCAGCATGTATAATTATATAACAAATCATCTTTGGAAACTACGAGATATCCTATAGAACCACTCTACCAAAATAAGGGCAAACATGTTGTCTTAAGCGTTAAGTCACGAGTGGGATAGTTCTGCCCATATTCCGTACTCACCTCAAAACACATACAATTGATTTCCCCATCTACTCTCTTCAGTCTCCTAAGAATTCTTATAGGTGTTCTGTTATTGGCACTTGGCTTCCATCTAGGTCAATATAAATACTACAACAAAATAGAAAAAGAAAATCCTCAATAGTTCATCTTTTACAGTAGGAGGCCGAGGTCAACTTTTCTTTCATTACTAGCTTGTGTTATAACACGCTGAATGCCTGGTGCCCTTTGAAGGTCGAAATAGAAAATAAACAGTGAAGCTTGAACGCACCATAAAATATGAACTCTAATAACATGTAAATGTCATGTACCAATAAAGTTATATCATGATTCATAACGTCTTAGAGTTAGCCGCTTTGGGCTTAACTAGATAGGTCTGGACATACTAATAGATTTCCTCTTTTTTATAACAAGTGAGGGTGCTCCGATTCTTTTCCCATGCAAGATAGCAAATCAGAACAACTAGCATATGATCAACTTTTCCTCTCCTTTAACTAGACTATGACTGACGAATTACTGCATGCATATATTAAATGAACCCTGTAGTAGCTCTATTCTAATTTGATGAAAGTCTATACATGTGTATAATGCTCTACTTCTCTTTTGTACTAATGGTGTGGATTGTATCTTCCATCTAGGTAACCTTTCTATTCACCTCTTTTTTCTTGTTGTTATTAAGACCAAATACCAAGACTTGAATCAATACTAAATTGACTTCTCTGTCTAACAAAGGTTCAAAAAGTTGTTCCCAGGTATGCCATTATAACTAATTCGGGTTGAGGAGTTGATACCATTTTCTTGCCTCATAGACTTAGCAATAACTACCTGTCTCACTCCTTTATAGCATCCTCATATCACCCCTACTCCTATGTTTAGGGAATTTGACATATCCGATCTCTTTCTAACTAAAAGCTCTACGTACATATTCGGCTCGTGTCATTCAAGCTTTATTCTCACATGATTTCTATCTACAAGTACCTTTTAATCAAAACTAGTATCTTTATGTACTCCAATCCAACTATGTACAATCGACTAATCACAACTTAGGTCTAACCAATCAATTTTCCTTTTGTTAACCTTACCCTTTAGTAACATACAAATCCTCTATAGCCAACACATAGATCATAATAGAAACTACCATACATATATCATTTTAGCAATTGACACACTTATCCCTAAGTTCTAAAACCATAAAAAGAATACAAATGTTATTAGTACTTACTCGAGGTGGTTGGCACATACCATATAAAAAGCCAACTATTAACATATTCGGGATGATAAATTGTTAGAATTTGGGCCTTTTCAGCCAATTAGGGGTATCTCTAGTAACACTCTTGCACTGATACATTCAACTATCAGATTGTTCCACTACCTTCTTCCAACTAAAATAAACTGGTTCAACAACATCAATTTCGAGTACATGTGTAATGCCGAAAATTATATGTCTAGCATAGACTAAGAATGAGTGTCCTCTATCGGAATAGATCCTATAAATATGGAGGAAATATAGAACTCAAGAGTTGGTTACATCCTCCTAAGAAAATGTGCTTGGAATGCTACAACTCATATATGTAACAAGGTAACCCATCATTTTTTAAGCATATGAATAATCATACTATATCTTTCTCAATTGAACAATCGTGATACAAATGGTACAAATGCAACTTAAAATGCAAATAACATAAAAGCCTTTACATACCTTGTGTAGTGGGACGGTCAAATAAAATGAGCTCAATCTAGTATAAATTTTGATAACTTCAGATCCTTTTATCTAGGTTGCATGTTGACATTTTAGCTACCGTTAATCTTAACCATAGTAAGCATAATATCAATAGTATGATCAGGTGCAAGTGGAAATTGACTTCTTAACTTCGCTCTATCGCACGATCTCAATTATGAAGGAAGGTAACATTTCCTAAATGTACAAGAAGCCCCCTAAATATAAATATGGCGCGCAACACATTCATAAGTAAGGCTCTACTAGACACGACTTTGTAGACTCCCTAGGACGAACTGCTCTAATACCTCTTTTGTCACACCCCAATCCTAGGTGAGGCGGAAAAGTACCATATGAACACATTCTTTACAAGTGACCTATGATGATAAAGTAAACTACTATCAATATATATTTACTGATGAGAAGCTTCATATACAATACATGTTGACTAGCTGAACTGATAAATGTGACAAGTGAAACTATGAATACAGATGATAGCTTTACAATGTCTACAAAGCCTCTACTGGAATCCATGACTGTACCACTATGAAAATACGTATATTAAAGACTCGGTAAATCCCCGAATCAACCTAGAGCTCACCAACAACCACTGAGTATCATGTTCATCTATTGGGGAGATCTACTAGTTGAATACCTCTACCCGCACCTTGAAATACAGCGTCCCCAATAAGGGACGTCAGTACGAAAGAATGTACTAAATATGTAAGGCATAATACAACCATATGTAAAATGAGAGCTCAAGTGAAACCAAATACCAATAGATAAGGATTAGAGACCACCCCTTCTTATACTTGTTGAATCGTGTATGTTACATTCTTTTCTTTACTTTTTCTGTGCATTATAATATTTATAAGACATATGATAAAAATGACTAGCTGATCAGCAGTAGAAGAGGATGACCCATGCTAGGCATTTTAACCCATAGGATGTTGTACTCATAATTCAACAAATTGGGATCAACACATGCTAGGCTTTCGCCCCTGAGCTGCCACCCTTCCATACCAATTGGGATCGGCCCATGCTAGACTTTCTCCCCTGAGCTGCCACTCTTCTATACCTATTGGTATAGACCCATGCTAGGCATTTCCTCCTGGTTTGCCACCCTTCTATACCAATTGGGATCGACCCATGCTAGGCATTTACCCCTGGATTGCCACCCAGAATTATGAAGATAACTTCACTTAAATTCTTTATCTTTTAGATTGTTGTTTTGATTTTCAGAACTCTTTTGATATTATTCTTTTGATGATCTTAACTCTTTTGAGATTTCTGTTTTGGTGGTCATAGTCATTGTTTATATTTGGAACTATGGACCAGTAGTAGAAGACATATGAATATGAACTTACGATAATGACAATGACATGGGAAGCAAATGTGACACCAACATAGTATTTAGGAGCTTATATGACTTAGTAAGCATTTTGACATGTCAAATGGAAGCCATATCAAGTGAAGACATTTAACATTCATCCAAGAGATTTGAACTCTATATGATAGCCAAATACTCACTAACTAATATCAAATACAAGGTATACATGAACGTGGAACCAAGGGACAACATGAGCAGATTCAACTTAAGGACGAATACATATTCCAAGTAAGTACATATAAAATATACAATAAATCAAGTAGGGATCTTGTGAGGTCACATTATAATCTAACACACTGGGAGTAATAACCAATAAAGGGAACATATGAACTTGTGAAAAGATGACATATATGATAGAATAGACAATTGAAGCAAGTTGGCAAGATAAGGGCAGATTGTATATCCAACATATAAACATATGTATCATGTGTAATCTAGGATCATTTTAATTTATATAAGGGAAATACGTGCTAAGGGTACTTTGACGATGAAACAAGTTTAAACCTTGCATTCTAACTTGGTAAAGTAAGCACGTATATTTAGTAATAAACTCATATTAGAGTACTCTTTTAAATGCTCTAGGGAGTAGGAACTGCAACTATGGATCAGTCACTACCAAGGGCACTTAGAACGCTTACTTTGTAATACAAGTGTAGGATTTATACCTAAGAAATAGGAAATCGAATTGCCTTACATAGCTTGCTATATAATTCAAAAAGTATGACTTAAGCTCCTTCTCTTCAGATTACTAATCTACAATAAAATAAGTTGTAAGACTAGTATTAGTAGCTAATCAATCAATTTGAGCTACTTGATCTCACCAAAATAGTAACCAAGCAGTAAGCATGCAATTTATCTAGCCAATGTTTTCTTTCTTTCCAAACCCTTAAATCACGTCTATATACTGTACAACCATCGTATCAGGTCCTTCCCAAAAATACCCTTTAATATTTAAGTCCTTTCACATCCCTTATCATAACATACATAATTATTCCTCAAACATAATAATGTAACAGAAGAAATATGAATCATAGTTTCTGATCACCAATACTTGAAGAGCTAACATTACTTTTAAAGTGCTCAAACAAACTCATAACTGAATTTAAAGAGGACTCCCCTTCATGGCTGTCCCAACATGCACTAATCACCAGAACATCTTCCCCAATATTACACCATGTAAAAGGAACAAATTACAACTTACTAGCACATACCAAATGTCCTAATTAACTACAGAACAAGAGGGAGAAAATTGCAGTAGTTTACCTTGCTGGACAGAACTACCACCTGCTAAGACTTGGATTCTTCAAAGTGATTGTTGTCCTCCTTAACTTGTCTTAAATTATAACTTCCAATAGCTTGAACTCCATAATATTCAAGAACACTAATGGTATTTAATGGCTGCTGTATGAAGCTAAGAGAGAGAAGAGAGAAAGCTCTAGAATTAGATTGTTTTGTCAAAGTAAAAATGGTTGGAAAAACTGATATCAATCCCTTTTAAAGGGACCTTCTTTGGCCGACTTTCTCACTCATTTTGTGCCATAATTTTTCAACTAGGTGATCCACCTACTTGTACTTTTCACTTTGGCCTTTTTGGACTTAAGAACATTGGGCCTTGGCTGTCTATTTTCCCCTTATTCTTCTACTCAACTTGGGCCAGATTAATGCAAGTAGGTGGTGGTGTACTTGGCCCAATAACATGGTTAAAAGAGTCTTATTAGGTGATGCCCCTACTTGGTCCTTTGGGCTGGTAAATAAGTCAAAGTAGGTGATGCACCTACTTGGTCATTTTGGCTAGTCAATAAGTCAAAGTAGGTGACACACCTACTCCTCAGCTACTATCTTAGTTAATTCAAGCAAGTACCTCAATATTTTATTCCATTTCTAGACCTTAATACCTTTAACTTAACTTAAAACTTGTATACACTATGTCACTTTAAACTTTAGACTCAAATAACACCTTATGATCTCAAGTTTAACTACTTCCATCGATGTCAACTTAATAAGGTCGCATCAAAATCTATGGACAGTTCGCTTTAAGACTATTATATTGTCACTAGTGGCATAGGAAACCGATTCCATAACTGTACCACAAGGAAAGTTATAAGCATCATGTAAATAGAACTAGTAGACGTAGAATATAGGGTGTTATAGTCTTGATCAATACCGGTGACTTGAATAATGCTCATAATCCAAAAAAATCAGTGTGCGGCTATGATGAGGCAAAATGAAGTTGCATAGATAATCTGTGAACTTTTTGCATCTCAATAAGACTAGCCGATTATCAAATTAAGTCTCTTGTGACGAATGTTGCACACTAGCAAAAGTGTGGAGTCTTGTTTGACATTAGTGCCAATGCCTTGTGTGATGAGTTTACTGTGAACCGTGTATGATGACACCTAGATTTTTCCCCGTTTTTCCGGTTGACTAAGTGATGCAATCTCTTGAAATGATCTTAGGCAACAATTTTAAAGAGTGAAACAATTTGACTTTATACCTCTTTTCTGGCCTACCTTGTGTGTGTGAACTTTGTTTGAGCACCCCTTGATCCATACCATTTTCTTGGAAGAAACTTGATGAAATTGTGACCTTTCTTTATCCCTTCACCCTTAATCCTCATGAGATGTGGTTTGTTTAAATATCCAACATAGGCCAAAGGCCTAAGTTGGGGGTGTGGTGAAAAGAGAAGGTAAATGAAGAAGTGCAAAAAAGTCCCCTTTGACCCATGATTTTGAGAAAGATGGAACCCCTCCGTACAAAAAAAAAGAGAAAAAGAAAAGAAGAATGAAAAAGAAGAAGAATGAAAAAGTTTGAAATAAAGTGTGAAAGTGAAAAAAAAGCAGGGTGTCCGGTATTCCATGGAAAGTAAACAATGGGGTGACTTTTGAGAATTATTGAGAATGATGAAATAAAGGAAAGAAAGTATTGTTCATACTATATTTCATGAGGATAGGAGTCACTAAGCCTAAATGACCATACCTTTACACTCAGGCTTGTTACAAGCCTTGAAAATACCTTTTTGATCTTGAGTGAGCTGAAGCAAGTGTTGGTTGGAAAATAAGGGCAAACCTATGGGTAAAGTCATGCATGTGTTCATCTTTGTGAGTATGAGAGTTGTTTGCGATTCTAGAACTATAAAGTGTTGAACCATTGTGTGTGAATATAGAACCATTCTTTGTGTGAGGGCATTTGAGTACCTTTGGTGAGCTTGAACTTTCATTTGAAGCAAGTATTGTTAACTTGAGAATCTTTGATAATGGTGAGTCACAACTTGAATCTTAGAGTGCACAATTGATCCTTGCATGAATAAGTTGAGTATTTTTGTGTGCATTCATGATTAAGTCTTGTGTAGCACTGTTTGAGACATCATTGTTGAACTACTGAACTTGAGTTTTACTTGAGGACAAGCAAAAGTTTAAGTTGGGGGTGTTGATGAGTCCGAGATTTGGACTCATTTAGGGCTTTATTTGGATAGATTTAGCATCCTCAAGTGCTTATTTTGTGCCAATAACTAATGTAAAATACTTCATTTCCATGTATTTGGATTGAGGAACAAATCATAGACCCTAATTTGCAAAAAGAAATGAAGCGAGCTGAAAGAACGAAGAAATGAAGGCCTAGTGATCGCCGAGTCCCTTTTGTGAGTCGCCAAATTGCCTCATGACCGCCTAAAGTTAAAGTGTGCCAAGCCTTGAAGAAGAAAATCAATTTGGCGAGAGGAAGGAGCAGTCGGCATGTCGCCGAGTGGTTCCGCGATGTAGTTTTGGATCGCCCAAAGTTACAAAACTTGAGGATACTGAAGGCCAAAGCAAAAAGGCGATGGTACTTACCAAAGGGCGGATCGCCGAGCTGATCGGTGAGCCCAAGTTACTGTGCCGAGTGGCCCTTCACATCATATTTTTTGTGACTATAAATACGTTTTTGAACATTTAGTTTAGGATCATATCTATCTTTTATCATACTTTTCAATCAGTTTTTGAATCATGAGTTTTAACTCTGAGTATTGAGAGAAGTTTTCCTTAGCTTTGAAGAATTAAAGTTTTCCATTTTTGAAAAATTGGAAGTGGGTCTTTGAGATTCTTCAATTTGGACCTTTGTAAAGACAATTAATCTTACCCATTTGATGGAAACATAATTTGGTAATGATTTTTATCTTTTATGATGTCTAGCTAAAACTCCAACTATTGGGGTGTGATTATGTGATTATGGGCTGATTTAGCTTATGGATATTGCTAATTGTTAGTTTAAAAGTGATTTCAATCATTAATTGTGGTTAAAATTAAAGGATTGTAGTTGCAAATGTAGTCCTACCTTCGTGTTTTTGGCTTGATAGAGAGAGAGGTTTTAAAACCAAGATTCTTGATTGATGTTCTGTGGGTATTGGATTGTCATGGGTTCAGGTCGAGAGAGTGAATCCTAAACCCTTTCCCACACATTCTTCTCGAGAGAGTGAATGGACTAAAGTGTAGGCTGTTCTTATTTTGCTTGCTTGTTGGTGTTTGAGAGAAACCAACTTGATTTGGGGTAAATTGTCCGAGAGAAAGTTTACCTTCTCTATATTTTAGCTTAATCACTAATTTACAACTATTTTCTAACAATTGCAATTACCCACTTGTCTACATTAGCCTATAATCGGATCATGTCCCAAGAACCCATCTCAATATTTGTTATTTCATATTATTTTTTGCTGCTGTAGTTGATAATTACAACCAAAATCCCCTGTTATTTGACATTCGTGTCACCACCTAATTTTAATTATGTTTGTATTCAATAATATCTATTCCTATGACTGATTTAAGCATGTTTACACTTTACTATTAAATCTTAAACACGTACCACTCCTTGTGGGATTCGACCCCAACTCATTTAATTGGGTTATACGTTGACTAATGTTCGTTGATGCTTAGAACAAGATTAAGTGTCTTTGATAACGTTATTCAATCATCTAGCTTGCTAGCGCATCAAGGTGTCTCTCTACTCAGTATCTTGCATTATGGCTCTATTCTGCACCACCCTCTTTAGGTAGTCATACTAAGCGGTGTTAATTGGTTGAACATGTGAAGGGCCAAAAATAAAATGGTGTACCATGGCTGTATAGAGGTCGACGGGGATACCATACACCAGAGTAGTCAATATTGAAGGCTAAGACAATGCCTTCGGCAGTGGGGGAAGATAATTCTACATAGTAGATGCATAGGAAGCATAGAAATTACTTCCCATCTCCAAACTATACTTTCCCAAAGTTTCTCACATCCACTCACATATGTGCTAATTAAATAGCTAATGTATAGTCGGTATTGTGTGAAGACTACCTAAAAAAACTTGTAACTCCCCAATAAATAGCCGGATAGGATTTTGCTGGGCATTTGAGTGTAACCCATTCATCAAAATTTTGAACATCCCCCTAACACACCATCTATTTAGATCGATGGAAAAATGTATCGGCTCCAGTCATGTGTTAGGAGGATTATGTGCTTCCCCGGTCTAAGTAGCATCAGAAGTTGATGTGGCAACTAAGTTTGAGCCAGAGTTCTATTGGGATTCCCCACCGATTTCTCACGTACTCGATGCACCCTCCTCAGACTTTGAGGCACCCTTAAGGATAGAGGACTGCTGCACCTCCAAGACAAGGACTATTTGCAATTGTTTATCTTGTAGTCATTTAGTACGGGGTGCCGTAGAAGAGCCCTTGTTTGTCCTTAGGTGAAATTCAAACCCGCTCGACACTTCATCGATAGGCTAGTCAATAAGTTTATGACAAACCTCAACTTCAATGGACTTGGATTTCAACTTGTGTTGGTATGTATTTGCTTGTTTGGCGGCATCGTACCTATGGAAGGCTTGTTAGTAACAAAAATATACAAAATAATAAATTAAAAGATGAAATTAAACCTATGAAACTTAAAAAAAATAGGAAACCGTGTCTTTTTTTATCCTACGATTGGTTCTTATGGGCAGGCCGTAGAAACTTCTACGGACCATAGGACCCAATCTTTGGTAAGGAAGTCACATTTTATGTACTAGAAGTTTGAATGATTATTCACTAGTACAGTCCGTCAATGAAACGATGGACCATAAGCAAAACTGTTATTCCGAACATAGCCTACTGGTTTGGTTCTCTAAGTGACAGAAACCTGATCTATAGTCCGTAGGTCTCCTTATGACCCGTAGATCGAAGTAGTTGATCTCAAATTTTTTACAGTTCAGGCACACATTTATAAACACAAGTATTTCAACATCGATTCATCCTAAAAGCATCTAGATCATGTATTTCAACACATACTTACGTGTTCCTTCATTCCTAAGGTTTGGTCATGCATGTAAACAGAAAAAACAAAAGTCAAATTACAAGCCCTAATTCAAGAACAAAATTAGAGTCTTTTTATTCACACATTTGACAGAAAATTTGACGATACTTGCAATAATTTCATCCCTAGGGTATATTTTAACTATTATAATCATACCCATCAAGCAATTTAAACCAAAGGTGAAGTAACAACTTTTAATTTCACCCAATATTTTAAACATTTTAGTTCAAAATCAGTACCTTTCAGAAGAAATTTGAAGTTCTGTGAGTGATGTCACGCCCCGAGGCTACCCCCAGGGCATAAACACGGGACCTAGGATCATAAGTGAACCCAAGCTAGCCCTGCTGGCATATCATAAGGATACTTAAAGAATTTATTAATAATAAACATACTATGCGGAAGCTAGAAACATATCATAAAATGAAATGATGGGGAATACCCATTCTAAGTTTGAATATATAAAATAAGTTTAATAACTGAAATATAAAACTCAAAACTAAAACTAAAACTGAATCTAGTACTAAGTCTGAATGGAAGCCTCTACTGATTAGAGATGCTGGGACATGCCCCAGATAAATCTAGAAAAACTGAAACTAGAAGACTAAAAGTTGAAAGATAACATGTCAATCATCCTCGAAGAATAAGGACTCACCATTGATTCTGGTGAACTAGAGATTAGAAACCGATCTATACGTGATTTGAATGCTGAGGACCTGAACCTACATCACGAGAAGATGTAGCGTAGAGTATGCGTCAGTACTTGAAAGGTACTGAGCATGGAGGATAAAATAAAGCTGAATAACATAAAATAACTGAACAAAGTAATAAAGGCAATGACATAATCTGAAATACTGAGAAAATTGAATGCAATTACCAAGTACATGATATGGTGAAACTGAATACTGAACTGTAACTGATAACCTTTTTCAATGCACTAGAATCTGACTATGGGAGCTACTGTTGACCAACATAAAACCACAATAGCTATCCGTGGTGTCACGACCAGAAAGCACCCCTTAGTCGTAACACAGCGTACTTGACCCCAAAGGGGTCATAGACAAGTCCTTAGCATATCATGACATAAGAACATCAAAAAAATGCGGAAAATTTAAAACTTTTCTTTACGATCGAAGTCTTTATAAAAAATGAAGGAGTCTATGACACTATGTCTCAAACCATCTATAACATAGAATTAAAACTCTTTAATACAAATCTTAGGGACACGGCCCTTACAACAAAAGTCTATAACATAATAAAAAGACAATAAAGGACATATAGTTGAGCCCTCAAATACAACGAGGACTCACCAATTTTCTTCTTCTTGATCTTCTATGAACGTAGCCACGAGGATGGAATCCAATATCTCCAAAGCCTACACTTATAGAAAATGTAGAAATATGGGTTAGCACAAAATGCACCAAGTATGGAAGCCATGCAAGAAAATCCTTAAAACATGCATAAAAGGGACATTTTGTTTAAAACCATGCTTCATGGCACTTTTGAACATCATCTTTGAAATTGTTGGAGAATGTAGATCATAAGACAAACCATGCACAATTCATCACAACATAGAGGATATCATCATAATTACAAGTATAGTCTTCAACAGAACAATCATGCATACTCCAATTTTAAGAAATATAATTCACATTTATAAGCACATACCAAGATCATATCATTACAATAGAACTATCACATGACCAACCATAAGCTAAACTTGTGCAATGCATAGATAGGATCCCATAATCCTATCAACACTAAGTCTCACTTTTAGACCACAATGATCATGCATAACAGAAGTTCATACTACATACATGCAATCCAAACTCATACTAGTGCAATGCAAAGGTAAGATTCCATAACCCTACCAAATGCTAAGTATCACATTTAGACCACCAACAACATACATATCTTTAATTTTAGTTCATTTATAACCAACATACATAAGTAAGAATACATTCATGATCATAACTCATAACAAGTAAAGTCAACCTTAACAGTCATTCACATCCTAACCATAAGCTCTCTTAAAGTCCACTTGTGCAATGTATGGGTGAAGTCCCATACCCCCACTCATACTAAGTAGTACCTCTCAAGAAGTCATGATTAGAGCCCATGTTCTGATTATAGCTCATATTCGTATCATTTAGGGAAATTAACCTCAACCAACATAGACCACGTGAGCGACATGGAATCTGGTATTCTACCCGCATACCGAAAAGAGGGTGTCCTACTTGCCTAAGGTAGAACGTACATCCTAGCTTTTAGGTGGATCTACTAGCTAAGTCCTATGTGGGCACATAGTTATGGGATATGGAGATTGCTACTAGAAACCCAGACTACTAGCGTAAAGGTATCCATCCCATAAGACACCGTATTGTGAACCTCCCGACTAGAGTGAAGGAACACATCTCATATTCATATCCGCTCGTTGCTAAGCATAATTCCCTTTAAAAGTCATATTAAGTCTTTTACTTAAGTTTAGGGTTATAAGAGAATGAACTAGGCACTCAAACCAACATTCATCATAATAGCTCAAAGATTCATTAAGTGAGAATATCCTTTCACTTTAGAACCATCACTAAGTCAGTAAATCTTTCACATTATCATTCATAGTGCTTTCATGAGAATTATCCTTTCAATAAACACAATAATACGACCATACTTATAACATATCATACATACATAATAACTAAACACCTCCACATTTCAAGTTGATCAACATGAGCATGTACATTTCATGCATAATAGTATGTAAATGTGCATATGAAAACTAACCATTCAATCAACACCAAATATACATTATCATCATAGACACTTCCTTCTCAAGTGTTCATAAGCAAGTACATAATACCATAATCACACATAATACACATATATTGCATTTAAGAGTCACATTGAAACAACACATCTACCATTCAACATATATAACATAGATACAACCATGACTCAAGAAATACATTCATTTCATGCATAAACTCATGTGATCATATTTTAGGTTTTGTGGGTGTAGTCTTTTCACAATCATTCCATATACAACTCAACATACATGATAGCTTCCTTATTTAAACCTAAGCATCCTTAACTTATTCATATTAGCTTTTACCCTTTAAGCCTTAGGAATCATCTTCATATTATGAGCATTACCCTCAAGCAACACCTCACATTGTAATGATGTATACCTAACTCTTAATGTAAACTTAACTACATATGTCATTCTTACTCAATTATAGACATATAGCATCAAGTAAACTAAATCTCAATAATAATTCAACCATGATCCATCACATAAGACCTAATCAAGTTAGTTCATGTCTACGAGATTCATTCATAATCAATTCATGTCTAGGTGATCTAATCTAAGGTAATTCACCAAAGATTTCCTCGATCTTAGAGGTTCACATCTAACCCCCAATTTGCCTCTTTCATAACATAAACCTATAATCTTAGGTTAATCAAGAATATATATAGATTCATACTTATATCAAGTAATTAAATCATAATCAATTTACACTGAATCAATTGAAACAACTTCTAACAACATTCATTGTATAGGGATGAGCCATAGGTAGGTTTGGGGAAAACTCATGGATTCTTTGGAATTAAAGTTAGAATCATCTAAAATCAGTAGTGTCATCAATAACAAACATAATTCAATGTATAAATAATCACTTGTTAAGCTTCCATGATCAATCAAGTCACACCTTAGTTCAAAATTTAGGAAGAAGGGGAAATCATGGGTCCAAGAGTGATTTTCATCAAAAACCATCAATAATACAATAATACAACCATAAATCATCTTAAACAATCATAATAAACCCTAATTAAACAATTGAATTCGTTTTAGAAGAAGACCCATTACTAGATTTGAAAACCTTAGATTTGGGGAATTTGAAAACATAGTTGAAGGGGCTTCTTGGTGATAGCTAACCAAGAATGAAAAGCGTCCATACCTTAGGTGTAGAATCCCATAAAATTCATGTGAAAAAGTATTCTTCTTGAAGCTCTAGCTTGATCCCTTTGTATGTTCTTCAATGGAGTCTAGAGAGAAGATTTTTGGGAAGGAAAAGAAGTTGGGATTTGCTTTGGGGTCTTTAGATGAATGGGTTAAAGTGATTAGTTTAGGGTATATTAACTATTTATAGGAGGTTAATTAACTAAATAATATCCCCTCCTAACCCCTAAACCAATTACTAAACTAACCCTCAACTCCTCACTTAAAACTAAACAACCAAAAAGTAGTAGTATCTACGGATCCCCATCCACGGACCGTGGATTGGTCTACTGAACGTGGTTTTGTGTCGTGGTTTGGGTCAGAGACTCATATTTTTTTCAGGGTGTTGCAGGCCCTGACCTACGCCCATGACCTATGGGGCGTAGGTTGATCTTAGGGGATTAAATTGGTCTCGTGACCCAAGCTGTTTTGACAGCTTTTTGGGCAGTGTTGGGGTCCTCCTCTAGGACCCCTTGGGTGGTCCTTGGGGAGTCGTACCCGAACGTTTAACCCCTAAACATGTCATTCTAAGTAAGAGATCCATTTATCTTGATTTTTAACCCTCATATGATACACCAAGACTCCACTACAAGACTCTACAACACACTAGTTCAACTTACTAGTTTCCGGGTGTTGTAGTCATATCTTGACCTTTAACCCCTAAATTCCTCAACCTTCACTCGGTAAACCATTTAACCACATTTAATCAAGTTTCCAATTTCAAATTCACATGTGAGGCTCTAGTTTCACCTACTAGATTCCGTCAAGCATTAGCTAGGTCTTACTAGGTTTTACGGAGTGTTACATTATCCCCCCTTAGGAACATTCATCCTCGAATGACACTTTAAACATCTCATGGAATTAAAGATTCAAGACTAGCAGCCCAATCATTCATGCAACATCATAAACAATGCACAAAACTAGGAGGAAACATCAACTACATCTCAAACATACTCAAGGCAAACAAGAAGGTAGGAACTACATCTATAACTCATTATGCATCATAACTTCAACATTTTCATTTCATTGGAGGAATTACCTTCTCCAACTCAAATCATGCTCATCATAACATCATTACACACATTATGTAATTTACTCTCAAAAGAATCTCATTCAAGGAGGAATTTCTCAACTCCCAACTAAAACATGCTCATATATTCTTCTCATGAAGCACAATAGGCACCTCTCACCCAAAGCACTACTACATGAGGAAAACAATTCACAAAACTTACTTTTTTTCAAAACACAAGTTTTCATGAACATGCATCATATAAGGAAGTCAAGGCAACACATAAGCACATAACACAATGTTAGCTAGACACACCTTCTCCTCCTTGGGAGTGAGCCTTCACAAACACTTCCAAACATCATTAATCACCTAGTCATAGGAAGAATTACCTTTTTCCAATTATAAGCAAGCTCACTACAACATTATGGAGCCAATGTGCCATTTCATAAAAAAAAACTTTGCAAAGCATGATCATCTCATCTTCTCATGAAGTCAAATATGCAATCACCATAATAATATGCACAACAGCATGAGGAACATGTAAATCATGAGAAATCCATTTTATACCAAAGAAGAATCTTTTAAAAGCATGCATAACATAATGAGGCCATGGAAATCTCTAAAATACCCATGGCTCCTAGAGATGGAACAAGTCCAAAAAGGAACTCTTGGTCTCAAGCTAGAATAGGAATAGAAGAAAAGATGAGGATATCGGGACTCTCAATCAATGTTTCTACTCAAGCACATGAATACCCCCCTTGGGAGTAAGCCCCTTTTTACAAAAAAAAACCTCAAATACTACTCCTTTCAAACAAACTCAAGCATTACCAAGGCTCATTAAAACCTTACCGGGCTCTAAAACTAATAGAGGTACAATAACCAAGCATCCAAACCCTACCAAGGTTAACATGAGTAACTCTAAGGGACAAGGGAATCATAGGACACACATAACATTCAAGACTCCAAAATCATAAAATGAGTCAAGGTGGACTTATCATCTAGAGCTAGAGGAGGAATAAAAGGGAACATAAGGTTATGGGGACATCTCTTCAACCCTTGGCCTCCCAAATAAGCACTTCCAACTATAACCCTTACTAAAATGCCACCTCCACACTCTCTAAGCACCACTTATATACCATTATTCATCAAATCCTCCAACCCATCACAACCTCAAAATGGACAAGTTGGGTCTAAAATCAATAGAAGTCTATCAACAATGCATCCCAATTGGTACCTCTAACTTAGAGAGGTTCTCATTTAAGCACTTTTGCTCACAAGCAACCTTACCAACACCTCTCAAGGTCTCATATGCCTACCAAACTTGGAATAAACTCCTCAAACTCACTACACCTCTCAAAGTGAGATTATCAAGAAATCGTAATTCATGAGCTTCAAGACTACTCAATGACCTTACAATCTAAGCATATTATTCCCCAATTGGGGGTAAGCCTATACAAACTCTTTACATCATTACTTCCTTCAATTCTAAGGTCGGAGCAAGTCATAACTAAACCTTCACACTCATCATACAAGATGATTCTAAACCATGGAGCATTACACTCCTATCCTCTTTTAAAGAGGTCTACTCACTCAATCATCTCTAGGGACCACTTAAGCACCACTATTCCACCAATGTATCAATCATACCTCGAAACTCATCATGACTAAGCCGGGTTCGCCCAACAACTACACATACCTCACAATTACCTTGCTAGGTAGGCACACTATCTCCCCCTTTGTAGTAGGCCTACTCAATTTCTTTAAATCTCTTTTATAACATAAAGGCAACAATGAAGCATCCTTCACACTAAAGACATCATCACAATCTATCATCTCAAATCTATCAAGTCACAAAGCCATAGTTGTCATCTCGACTAACCTTTCTCCCTCACTCCTTGTAGCATAAACCCTTCTAATAGTCACATCCTAAAGACCATCGGATAAGGGATAATAGAGAGAGCTTATAGATCTATGGCACGACTTAGAGAATGAAAAAGTGAAGTTCCCTAACGTCCTATAGCCTCTCGCTCACAGATGTGTTGCGACTCACACCGATGAACAAGACTCTACTAGACGTTGTTTGAGACATACTAAGACCATTCCAAAACCTTATTTTCTGATGCCAAGTTTGTCACAACCCGAAAGCACCCTCTAGTTGTAACATGGCGTACTAGACCCCGAAGGGGTCTTATACAAGCCCTTAGAATATCATGACATAAGAACGTCAGAAAAATGCAGAAAATTTAAAACGTTTCTTTAGAATCGAAGTGTTTATAAAATAAATGAAGGAGTCTATGACACTATGTCTCAAACCATCTATAACATAGAATTAAAACTATTTAATACTAATCTTAGAGACACTTACCTTACAACAAAAGTGTATAACATAATAGAAAGACTATAAAGGACATGGTTGAGCCCTCGAATACAATGAGGACTCACCAATCTTCTTCTTCTTGATTTTCTATGAACCTAGCCACGAGGGTGAAATCCAATATCTCCAAAGCCTACACTTATAGAAATGTAGAAATATGGGTTAGCACAAAGTGTACTAAGTATGGAAGCCATGCAAGAAAATCCTTAAAACATGCATAAAAGGGACATTTTGTTTAAAACCATGCTTCATGGCACTTTTGAACATCATCTTTCAAATAGTTGGAGAATGTAGCTCATAAGACAAACCATGCACAATTCATCATAACATAGAGGATATCATCATAATTACAAGTATAGTCTTCCACACAACAATCATGCATACTCCAATCTTCACAAACATAATTCACTTTTATAAGCACATACCAAGATCATATCATTACAATATAACTATCACATGAGCAACCTTAAGTTAAACTTGTGCAATGCATAGATAGGATCCCATAATCCTATCCACACTAAGTCTCACTTTTAGGCCACCATGATCATACTACATACATGCAACCCAAACTCATACTAGTGTAATGCAAAGGTAAGATTCGATAATCCTACCAAATGCTAAGTATCACATTTAGACCACCAACAACATACATATCTTTACTTTTAGTTCATTCATAACCAACATACATAAGTAAGGAGACATTCATGATCATAATTCATAACAAGTAAAGTCAACCTTAACATTCATTCACATCACACATACATAATTCATAAGTCTTCATTACATAAAATGACCTAACCATAACCTCTCTTAAAATCCACTTGTGCAATGTACGGGTGAAGTTCCATACCCCCACTCATACTAAGTAGTACCTCTCAAGAAGTCATGATTAGAGCCCATGTTCTTATTATAGCTCATATTCATATCATTTAAGGAAATTAGCCTCAACCGACATAGACCATATGAGCGACATGGAATTCGGTATTCTACCCCCACATCGAAAAGTGGGTGTCCTACTTGCCTAAGGTAGAACGTACATCCTAGCTTTTAGGTGGATACACTAGCTAAGTCCTATGTGGGCACATAGTTATGGGATATGGAGATTGCTACTAGAAACCTAAACTACTAGCATAAAAGGTTTCCATCTCATGAGATACCATCTCATGAGATACCATCTCATATTCATATCCTCTCGGAGCTAAGCATAATTTCCTTTAAAAGTCATATTAAGTCTTTTACTTAAGTTCAGGGTTATAAGAGAATGCACTAGGCACACAAACAAACATTCGTCATAATAGCTCAAAGATTCATTAAGTGAGAATATCCTTTCACTTTAGAACCATCAATAAGTGAGTAAATCTTTCATATTATCATTTATAGTGTTTTCATGAGAATTATCCTTTCAATCAACACAATAATACGACCATAGTCATACCATATCATACATACATAATAACTAAACACCTCCACCTTACAAGTGGATCAACATGATCATGTACATTTCATGCATAATAGTATGTAAAGGTGCATATGAAAACTAACCTTTCAATCAACACCAAAGATATATTATCATCATAAACACTTCCTTCTCAAGTGTTCATAAGCATGTACATAATACCACAATCAAATATAATACACATATATTGCATTTTAGAGTCACATTGAGTCAACACATATATCATTCAACATATATAACATAGATACAACCATGACTCAAGTAATACATTCATTTCATGCATAAACTCATGTGATCATATTTTAGGTCATGTGGGTGTAGAGTTTTCACAATCATGACATATACAACTCAATATACATGATAGATTTCTTCTTTAAGCCTAAGCATCCTTAAATTATTCATATTAGCTTTTACCCTTTAAGCCTTAGGAATGATCTTCATATCATGAGCATTACCCTCAAGCAACACCTCACATTGTAATCATGTATACCTAACTCTTAAGGTAAACTTAACTACATACTTCATTCTTACTTAATTATAGACATATAGCATCAAGTAAACTAAATATCAATACTAATTCAACCATGATCCATCACATAAGCCCTAATCAAGTTAGTTCATGTCTACGAGATTCATTAATAATGAATTCATGTCTAGGTGATCTAATCTAAGGCAATTCACCAAGAATTTCCTTAATCTTACAGGTTCACATATAACCCCCAATTTCCCCCTTTCATGACATAACCCTTGAATCTCAGGTTAATAAATAATATAGGTAGATTAATACTTATATAAAGTAATTACATCATAATAAACTCACACTCAATCAATTGAATCAACTTCTAACAACATTCATTGTATAGGGAAGAGCCATAGCTAGGTTTGGGGAAAACTCATGGATTCTTTGGAATTCAATTTAGAATCATCTAAAATCAGTAGTGTCATAAATAACAAACATAATTCAATGTAGAAACAATCACTTGTTAAGCTTCCATGATCAATTAAGTCCCACGTTAGTTCATAATTTAGGAAGAAGGGGAAATCATGGGTCTAAGAGAGATTTTCATCAAAATCCATAAATACTACAATAATCCAACCATAAATCATCCTAAAAATCATAATACACCATAATTAAACAATTGAATTCGTTTTAGAAGAAGACCCATGACTAGATTTGAAAACCATAGATTTGCGGAATTTGAAAACATAGTTGAAGGGGCTTCTTGGTGATAGCTAACCAAGAATGAAAAGCATACATACCTTAGGTGTATAAAGCCATCAAATTCTTGTGAAAAAGTCTTCGTCTTGAAGCTCTAGCTTGATCCCTTCCTATGTTTTCAATGGAGTCTAGATAGAAGGATTTTGGGAGGGAAAAGAAGTTGGGATTTGATTTGAGGTCCTTAGATGAAGGGTTAAAGTGATTAGTTTAGGGTATATTAAATATTTATAGGAGGTTAATTAACTAACTAATCACTCCTCCTAAACCCTAAACTAATTACTAAACTAACCCTCAACTCCTCACTTAAAATTAAACTACCAGAAACTGGCAGCATCTACGGATCCCCATCCACGGACCGTGGATGGGTCTATAGAACGTGGTTTGGGTCAGAGACTCATATTTTTTTGAGGGTGTTCAAGGCCCTGACCTACTCCCATGACCTACGGGGCGTAGGTTAATCTAAGCGGCATCAATTGGTCTCGTGAATCAAGTTGTTGTGACAGCTTTTTGGGCAGTGTTGGGATCCTCCTCAAGGACCCCTTGGGTGGTCCTTGGGGAGTCATACCCGGACGTTTAACCCCTAAACATGTCATTCTAAGTTAGAGAGACATTTATCTTGATTTTTAACCCTCATATGATACACCAAGACTCCACTACAAGACTCTACAACACACTAGTTCAACATACTTGTTTCCGGGCGTTATACTCATATATTGACGTTTAACCCCTAAATTCCTCAACCTTCACTCGGGAAACCATTTTACAATATTTAATCAAGTTTCAACTTCAAACTCACATGTGAGGATCTAGTTTCTCCTACTAGATTCCGTCAAGCATTAGCTAGGTCTTACTAGTTTTTACGGGATGTTACACGTGGAGTCCGATGTATTGACCCATTGAGAGGACCCAATATACCTTGCCAAAGGTATAAAGGCATGATTGGCGTGATCACTAAAATTGATACCCATAGAGGCGACTTATCCTATGGGGTCACGTAGTTTTGGGACTATGAGGGTGACTAATCCTTAGTCCCCTCAGTATTAAGACTACTTCCAACTGATTATGTATATAACACACTATCACTGAAGTTCTGTAATACTGAATAGCTTAAAATACTGATATGCTAACAGAAAATGCAACATTAATATACTGATAATGAACCATTCTTAACTGAGGCATGTATATCTAAATAAACTAACTTATAAAATGTAATTCATGAACTAAACAAATCTACACTTGTAGGGTTATGAGTTTTATGCAAGAATTAAGCAATAATTCCACAAAAACATGATAATCTGATTTGGATTAGTCTAACAACTGAATCACAACATAAATTCTGGAATTTAAAAACCCTAGGTCTAACATGATATAGAGAATTAAGAATCTAACTGAATTCTAGGGACCTAATGGTGAAAGGAACCCACTAGTGAAATCTCACATACTTGGCGACGAAATCCATGGAGAAATCTTTCGATTTTGGGGCAGTAATTGATGTTAGCCTTGCTGCGTTCTTGGAGAGGGTTGGTCGGCTCTTTCTCTTTCTTTTTGTTCAACTTGATGATTTTTTGGAGAATGAGTTGACTAGGGTAAGCTCTAATTAAGTTACTAAGCTAAAACTGACTAAAACAACGTAATTTAGGGTTTAGACAACGTAGTTTAGGGGTCCAACACATAAGGAAAAGACTAAATGACCCCAGACTTAAAAGTTGTCAGGGCGAACCGATGGACTGACCAAAGATCCATGGATTGACCGACGGTCTATCCTGTCAACCGTCGACTAGCTTCAAAGATTGGGGTTTTGGGGTCTCAAACCATAGACCAGGACCACGGCCCGTGGTCTGACGACCCGTGGGTCCGGCCATGGGTCGTTCCTTAGAATATCCTGTCAGAGTTTTTTGGGGAGGGTTGCATGTGGCCATCATGGACCCCCACCTACGGTCAGTGGGTCACCCTAGGTCCGTGGGTAGTGCCCATCGGTAAAACCTACAAATTCTAATTTATACAAACTGGTCTTTCTAGCATATGGGGTGTTAAATTATCTACCCCTTGGGAACATTCATCCTCAAATGAAGACTAAACTAGCTGAATATGGAGGGAAAGATCTGCAAACCCTACCACTAAATACTGGAAACTGAAATCTGAGTTAACTAAGTTCTAAGAACATTCAAATACACTAAAAATGCAAGTATAATTGAAGGAACATGATACTAAGCCTGAAGCTACGCATGAATGACTTAAAAACTGGAGAGGAACTATTACCTCAAGCTGGATTGGAATCGGAAGGAAACAGATGAAGGTACTTGGCCTACATGGCTGCTTCTGCTTCCCAAGTAGCTCCCTCTACGGACTGACTCCTCCACAAAAGTTAACTGAAGCGACTTCTTTGTTTCTCAGCCTTCGAACTTGACGATCAAGAATCCTAACTGGCACATCCTCATAAGTTAGACTATCCTTCACAACCACATATTCCAATGGTACTATCGATGTTGGATCATCCACACACTTCTTCAGCAAAGAAATGTGAAAGACCGGATGCACTGCTGATAGTTCTGTTGGTAACTCTAGCTCATAGGCAACTTTACCAATTATCTTCAAAATCATATAAAGGCCTACATATCTAGGACTGAGCTTCTCTTTCTTGCCAAATATCATCACCCCCTTCACAAGTGAAACTTTCAAGAAAACCCAATCATCAATTTGGAACTCCAAGTCCGTTCTCTTTATATCTCCATAGGACTTCTGGAGACTCTAGGAAGTCTTAAGTCTATCCTTGATGAGCTAAACTTTTTCCATAGCATCATGAACCGAATCTGGCCCTATCAAGGCTGCTTCACGTATTTCAAACAAACAAACTAGAGATCATCTACGCCCATACAATGCCTAATAAGGGGCAATCTAAATGTTGGAATGGTAGTTGTTATATTAGGCGAACTCTATAAGAGGAAGATGATCATCCCAACTACCCGTAAAGTTGATCACTCAAGATCTCAAAATGTCCTCTTAGGTATTAATGGTACGCTCTACCTGACCATCCATTTTTAGATGAAATTTTGTTCTAAGATTAACTTGACTACCAAGACTTTTCTGAAATAACTTCCCAAATTGAGAGGTAAACTAAGGACCTCTATTTGAGATGACAGACAAAGGAACCCCATGAAACCTGACTATCTCATTACTATAAATATTGACGTAGTCCTCAGCTGAATTTGTTGTCTTAACAACCAAAAAGTGTGAAGACTTAGTAACTTTGTCAACTATCACCCAAATGGAGTCAAGCTGTCTATGAGTACGAGGTAAACCTTTAATGAAGTCCATTTTAATAACATCCAACTTCCATGTTGGAATGTTAATCTCTTGATTCATACCTCCAAGTTTCTGATGTTCTACCTTCACTTTTTGACAATTATGGCACTTAGCGACAAAATCTGCTATATCACTTATCATACCATTCCACCAAAAGACTTCCCGCAGATCACGGTACATCTTAGTGGCGCCTAAATGAATATAATACTTGGAGTTATGGGCTTCTACAAGAATCTATTATCTCAACTCACCAACCTTAGGAACAAATAATCGACCCTGATAGAGAAGCGCACCATGTCCCCCTTGGGAGAAAACCTCAACTCTTTGTTGATCAACTGCACCCTTTAGTTGAAGCAATATAGGATCAGTATGCTCATAAGGAGAACTCCTAGGCGATCCATCCTGTGAACATATTTTGCTAGTTCTTTTATTTGATCCTCAACATTGTGCTGCACCACCCATAGATAGTTTGCTAAGAGCATCTGCTACTATATTGGCTTTACCAGGATGGTAAAGCATATTCATATCATAATCCTTGAGGAACTCAAGCCATCTCCTCTGGCGAAGATTCAACTCTTTCTGGTTGAACACATCCATGGGAACACCATACAAGTAGTGTATCAAATCTTAAGGGAAAATACTACGGCGCAAGCTCGAGGTCATGAGTTGGATAGTTCTTCTTATGCACCTTATGTTGTCTAGAAGCATAATCAATAACCTTACCACACGGCATCAACACACAACCTAGGCCGACTCTGGATGCATCCCAATAGATCATATAACCGTCTGAATCCTCTGTTAGAGTCAAAATAGGAGTTGTAGTCAACCTAGTTTTTAGTTCTGAGAAGCTCTTCTCACAATCATCTGACCAATGGACCATAAACTTTTTCTAAGTCAACTTAGTCAATGGAGAAACTATGGATGAAAATCCTTCCACAAACCTTTTGTAATAACAAGCCAAACCCAAGAGACTTATGATATCTTTATGAGAGGTAGGTCTGGGCCGTTGTTTCATTGCTTCTTTTTTATGAGATTCCACTCGTATCCCTTCATTAGACACTACATGACAAAAGAAAGCAACAAATTGAAACCAAAACTCACATTTGCTAATCATAGAAAATAACTGGCGATCTTTGAGCGCTTGTAGGACAACTCTCAAATGAGTAGCATGTTCTTTGATGAGTCCACAATTTGGACTCATTTAGGGCTATATTTTGATAGAATTAGTGGCCTCAAATGCATATTTTGTCTCAATATCTAATGAAAACCCTTAAGTTTTAGGTATTTGGATTTTGAGGTAAAGCTTGGACACTACTCAGCAATTAGGAACAAGGCAGCTAAAAAGAACAAAGAAATGAAGGCATGGAGATCGCCTAGCCAAGTTGGCAAGTCGTCGGTCGACCTGGAGATCGCCTTTTGTTCCAGTGTGCTGAGCCCTGAAGAGAAAGATCAAGTTGGCGATGAAATGGAGCAGTCGGCATGTCGCTGGGTAGTTTTACAAAGCAGTACTATATCGCCCAATGACTCAAAGCGCGAAGATGTTGATGGCTAAAGTAAGAAGGCAATGAAATCCACCAAAATGTAGATCACCGAGTGTATCAGCGATCCCGACTAACTTCATTGAGTTATCCTCTGCATAACAAATTTTTAAACACTATAATATTTGTTTAAAGTGTTAACTTAGTATAAAGTCATAGACAATTAATATTGAGACTTAGAATATTTTCAGTTTCAAGTTTTAGAGGTTTTTGGAGACTTTGTTCTTAGACCTTGAAGATTCAAAGGATTTCATCTCCAAGAAATTAGACTTGGGGTATGATTCTTAATGCGACAACTTGGTGTTTGAGAGAAGTCGAGTTGATTCGGGGTAAGTTGCTCGAGAGAGAATTTACCCCCACTATAGTCTAGCCAAGTCACAAATGTTCAACAATCTACCATCGAAAGCATGTACCCGATAGTCTAGTTTATCCCGTATTCCTATCACATTACAAGAATATTGTCTCCCTATCTCAGTTCCTTATATTTTTGCTATTTTTAGTTGGTAATTAATACAAACCCCCATTGATAATTGACGCTTGCGTCACCCTTATATTTAGTATGCTTTTAGTCGTTAATATCTATAGCTATGACTAATTAGAACTAAATTATATTTTTCTATTAATTCTCAAAACCACTCTCTGTGGGAACGATCCCAACCCTTGGTTGGGTTATATCACTACACGCGATCATATGTCACTGGAACTGAAATAGTGTCAGTTGATTACGTCTGAAACATCAAAATGGCGCCGCTGCCGGGGAGTGGTGTTAGTTGAAAATTTATAGTTAAGTAGGATTTTTTTTCTTCTTAGATATAGTTTTACTTACCTAATTTTTAGCTTTGTATTTTGCTTGTTTGATCTTTGAAACAGAGGAGTTGAGTATGTCAAGCAGTACTCATGAGAAAATGGAGTTTCCTCCAATAGAAGTAATGATGTTCAGGGATCGTATTCTAACATTGAAACAATTGGAAGGTGAACGGATTCATGAGGCATGGGCAAGGTTTAAATTGCTTATGAATCGATGCCCCACTCATGAAATTCCTGATATAGTTCTCGTGGACTACTTCTACAGAAGTCTTGGTCTTGGAAACAGAGCATTAGCTGACCGACTCATTCCGGGTGGTATTACACATTAGCCCTATGCGATAGCAGCCCACCTGCTTGATCACATGGCTGAAGCAAACCAAGAAGTAGAGAAGGACCTCATGATCGCAGCACTGATGACTCAGATGGATGACTTGGCCAAAAAGATTGGAGATTGAAGTCCAATGCAAAAGGAAGGACAAATACGTTCGCCCTTATGAGAGAAGAAAGCCCAAGGACAATGAGGGTAAACGTGTTGAGGGAATGCTCTCTATCATTCTCAACAAGGTAATTGACCATGATAAGGTGCTGGAAGAAGTGAAGGAGAACATCAAATTGATGAAACAGATGATTGGTTCTCATTCCAGATCCATTCAGCTGCTCGAGAACCTTACGGGTCATGTGATCCTTCATCTCCATCCAGCACAAAGTAGGGGGTTGCCAAGTGTTGTTTGGCTAACCCCAAAAGTGAAGTTTAGATATTAACCCGCATCGTGCCACGACGTTAACTAAGGCATTGTTCGGGAGGCAACCCAAATCCCTTAAATGCTTTAATTTTGTTTAGAAATAATGGTGTTTTGATTTTGTAGGTTTGAGTGTGGGTAGTGATTGAAAATTTTAGGTTGGCGATCATAAGTCCAGTCAGCGAATCATTGAAGAGGTCGGCGACACCGATCCAGACCTCTGTTAGACTCAAAAAACCCTCACATCATAGTATGTAACAATCGGCGAACACAGGAAATTAGTGGCGAATCACTGACTAGGTCGGCGAATCGCTGACTAGGTCGGCGAATCGCTGACTAGGTCGGCGATCCAGATGTAAATCGTCGTTTGGACCCTCACTTTGACTAAAGGTCCTGTAAAACTCAGCGAGGTAAGTGACCACTCGGTGCGTCGCATGGTGGATCAGCGGTTGTGACTAACGGCGCCAAATGGATGCGAACTGGATGGGTATTAATAGACAAAGGTTTTAAAGTTTTGTCTTCACTTTTCCCCAAGTATTTTGGTCATCGATTTGTGCTTGGAGTTGTAATACATTGCCTCCTAGCACTTCAAATATCATTTTAATCGGTAAATAAAGTTAGTCTTCTGAACCCTAAACCTATTTTTATCCATTCTTGTATGCAAATAATCTGATCGTATTGTCATGTGTTGTGCTTCTCTGATAAGATCTGATCGTTCAAATGGCTATTTTAATTTAAAATCACATATGCATGTGCGTTGAAGTGATTTAAATTTTGTGTGGTTGTGCTTGCATGTTGTTTAGTTTGGTGGAATTGGGAGAAATCTAAGTATCCCAGAACGATGAATGTCGTGGGTCTTAGTTTAATTTCACTAGTGCAATTGTTAATTTTGTTTTCAGGGGTTGCGGGGTTGAATTCGAGAAAGTGGGTTGAAGGTAGGCATGTTGGATTGTTTAGCGAGCTGGGTTGAGTTCACCAAATCACTCGGCGGTTCGCCGAAGGTAGTTTCGATCGCCCTTTGTCTGCATCCCATAACCCATGTTGCACTGTAACTTTCGACGGACAAACCCTTGCTCGCTAAAAGTACTCAATGATTCACTGAAAGGGCCCTCTCATTGCCAACTTGCGAAAACTTTTGAGCTAATCCCTTCGACGATCCCGATCCAGTTCGCCAAAGAGATTTGGCGATTCGCCGACTAGTTTGGCGAATCTATCTACTACTAATTGTCTACACTTCTATTTAATTGTTTCTAACTTGTTCCTGATGTATTGCTGACATGGCTAGACCCAAAATCGCAGGTAGAAACATGCCACCCCGCAATAAGGCAAAAGGGATTAAAATCAATGAGGGTGCAACTGTATCAAAAGGACAGGCTACAAAACTTTCCACAACTGGTGGGAGGGGAAAACGAAAAGGAAAAGCACCTGCTTCTTTAGAAGTCAGCTCCGACAGCGAAGGCATATATGACACTTACCTCACTGCTTCGTAGAGTGAGGGTAAAAACAGGAAAACAAAAGTGCAACCCTTTGTGATGATGATTTCATAATAACACAGAGGGCTGAACTCTGATCTAAGAAGCTGAATGATCCATCTAGGATCAGGAATCCTCAACCTACCACTCCCGCTCCCCCAGTCCCAGAGCAAGCAATAGTGCTTGCACCCCCAATACAGGGCCCTCCTCCAAAGTCAATGAACAGATTAAAGACGGAGGGATTAAAGAAAATTCTTGAGGATAAGCGTTGTAACTACCCTAAAAATGACCTAGTGGAACTATAGCCTTAACGTTTGAGTTAGTGTGACCTTAGGTGAATGTGTAGGCTGTTTTAGAGCTTAAATGAAGCAAGGTAGAAGCCTAGGGTGCAAGCAAGACCCTAGACTAGCAAGATACGGTGAAAGAAACCTTGTCTTTTGGTGGACCTTTTGACGATGGGGATGTTTGATCGCCCAAGGGGTAGGGTGAGTCGCCCTTGGGCTCTTGTGCTCGCCTAGTGGGCTGCCTTTTTGGCCTAGCTACTGAACCAAAGGGCGAGCTAAATGGTAGCTCACCAAGTTGGTTGGCGTGTCGCCCTTTAACCCCCTCCAATGCTGGAACAAAGGGCGAGCCAAAGGTGCACTTTGCGAGTCGGCTAGTGCACCTGGCGAGCCCAAGTGTCCAAAGGGAGAGCTAAGACGGGAAGGCGCTGAAATTTTAAGTTACAATTTGTAGGTTCCTTAGTCCTTTTCCAAAATTAAGTCCCTATTATTATATTCCTTTCCTAGAAAATATATAACCCTTTTAAGACCTTCTTAGACCTAAATCCTTTCATTTAAGTCACTCCAAATAGAATCAAAAGAACCCACCTCCTCTCAAATATTTCTCTCTCTAGAAGTTCGCAAAGAAGAAAAAGAGGAAGAAGAGGGAGCTAGGGTTTTGGATTCAAGGAATTTCTTCATCAAATTTCCTGGGGAATCTTAGTAAAGGTATGGGTATCCTTCATCTAGGGTTATATTTCACCCTAGAGTCAATTTCAAAGAAGTTTTCAAGGTTTTCAAGTTCATGAAAAACCCTAAGTTTTACTCAATCTCATGGGTTCTTGCATCAAACATTTTAAAATGATAAATTGATTATATTGATGTTTAATTGAGCATTTATGATGAAAATAACTTATGAACCAATGATTTATCTTAATTCCTAAATTGTACCTTTATGAAGTTGGTTTGTTGATGATGAATTCATGTGATTCGAATTTGTTTAAATTGCTTTAGATTATTGAAGTATATCATTACCCATGCCCTATTTGTAATATATTGTTGGTGTATTGGTGATTTGGAGGTATGACCCTTGAAGGGAAAGTTTGACCTAATTCATGTAAAAGTAGAACTGTTCTTGAATTGTTGATCCAATTGAAAGGTGGAGGTGTTTACTTCTTATGTACATTGTGATCATGGCCTTGAAGGCATAGTTTTAGGAATTGAAGTATTACCGTGATATTGTATATGTGATGGTATATGGTGAAGGATTTTGCATGAGATTTCTATGATACAGAAGCTAATTGTGTTAGGATTGAATGTTCTCTCTATTAACACTCATGAATGTTGATGATGGGATGTGAATGGTTCTATAATGTAATGTTGTATATGTTGAATTGGTAGGCTTAGGTGCCCTCTTCTTGATAAATGAAAGCTATGTTGAATGTGATAACTTGACTTGGTAGGCTTAGACATTCTTTTCTTGAATAATGAATGTATCTTGACTTAATGTCCTAATGATCATGAATCGGTAGGCCTAATGTTGGTATCCCTTTCTTAGATGGCTAATGAATGTATAAATGTCTTAGATTGGTAGACATAATATTGGTAGCCTTCTATAATTGACTAATGAGGTATTTCAGACTATGTCTTGAACTGGTAGACCTCATATTGGTGGCCCTTCATGACGAGTCTAGAACCCAATTTGAATGTATAACCTTGAAGCGGTAGACCTAATGCTGGTGGCCTCCTTCTTGTGTGAAATTATGAACTTAGAGATGGTAAACCTAATGGTGGTGGCTCTCTCTAGGGAAGTCAAAAGCTATCCTTAAAGTATCTTGAATCGGTAGGCCTATTGGTGGTTGTCCTTTCTTGGGAAAGTACTTTGAGTCAACAACTCTAATGGCGGTGGCCCTCTCAAGTACAATAATGTAATGAATGAACTATTCTATGGGAATGGAGGCTAAGCACCGAGTGGATATGGCTAAGATGGTGGCTCTCCCAATATTAGGCTAGAGTCCAATGAACATCTTCCATACCCCATAACTATGTGCCTACATAGGATGCTTACTAGTTCTACCCTTGGCAAGCAAAACAACCCTTACAATGTGGGATAGTACATCAGATTCCATGATTTAGCTCTCATGGTCTATGTCGGTTAATGCATATTTCCATCATGTGAGAGGTGCACTCTAGTTTCTTGATAGGTACTGCAAAGTGTAGGTAGTAGTATGGGATGCTATCTATATATTGCACGAGTAGCCTTTGAAAGGGCTATAGTGAGTTCTCTAAGCCTTAATGCCTAAATGTGTGAAAGTCCTCTAAATACATGAATGTGTCCTAAATGAACCTAATGAAGAATGTTGACCTAAATGCTTAAATGTAAAGATGCATGCTATACTTGGATTGTATTTTGAGTACTTCCTTGTCTTGACTTATTGTCTATGAATGTGCATTGTCTATGGTGACTGCAAAGGAGTAATTACTGTGAGTAGTAGTATGGGATGCTACTCTCACATTGCACAAGTATGACTTAGAGTTGTCTTAGACGATGGTCTTAATGTGATGATGTGATTCATGTGATGTTATGTGTCTTATATGCTTTATTGTGTAAAGGTGAGAAGGTTGAATGGTAAGTTCACTTTTGGTTACCTTAAGGTGGTACCTTAGTGTGGGTGGTGGTATGGGACGCTATCCATACATTGCACAAGGTATAGATTGAGGGTTACTTGAGGTGAAGGTTCTAGGTGAAGGTAAAGTGCTATGTGTGATTTTGACTAACTGTGAAATATGTGACTATATATGTTGGTTGTGACTTATAATATGCCTCTTTGATCAATGTTCATGAAGTTTTACAAAAATGGCATAAAAACATGACTTTCAACAAAATCTCCCTTTTTAAGTATGTTTTTGCATGATCATCATACTTAGTACATTTTTATGTGCTAACCCATATTCTCTTATTTTTACTACAGGTGTAGGTTCCGGCAAGTGATTGCATTATCTAGTGAAGCTTGGGATTAGAGTTCTCTCAAGACATCTTTTGGTATGTCCTCATAGATCGAAGACATGGACTTTTATGTTTCTAGTTTTTCTTATGTTTTAAAACTACTGTTAAGACTTCGATTGTAAAGGGCCACGACCCTATCTTGTTAAAGTTTGTCTAAAATGGCCATGTGAGACATTACACTTCTGCTTGCATTTAAATGCTTTTGAAATGATAGATCGTATGGTTTTTGAATAAAAAGTTTTTATTCCGTACTATTTTTATTACTTATGCGATGAATGAAATCTATGAGGCTTGTATAAGACCCCTTCGGGGTCACGTACTCCGTGTTACAACTAGGGGGTGCTCTCGGGTCGTGACAAACATGGTATCAGAGCATTGTTGTGAGTCGCGACAAGCCACGTCTAGTAGAGTCTTGTTCATTATTGTAAGTTGCGACACATCTATGAGCGAGAGGCTATAGGACGATAAAAAGTTACACTTCTTTTATATTCTTGAAGTCATGCCTTAGAGTTTAGCTTTAAAGATGTCCTTTTCCTTATACTTCTCTTGTGTTTATACGATATGAATACAAGAAGGACCCCGCAAGGAGAGTGGAAGAGGAAGTAGTGAATGAGGGAGTTCCTCCTCAAGGTCTTCAGGGTGACCAAGTTCCTATAGGCAATCAAGGAAGTCAAGTTCTGGTGGTTCCCCCGAAGATGAGTAATGAGGAGATTAGGATGGATTTTCTAACCTTAGCCCAAGCCATGACGGCTCAAGTGAATCGGGACATGGGGCCTAGGGTGAATGATAATGAGAGTACCATCGCCTCAATGTTGAGAGACTTTTTGAGGATGGATCCTCCTATTTTTCTTGGCTCTAAAGTGGGAGAAGATCCGCAAAATTTCTTGGACGAAGTTTATAAGATAGTCGATGCTATGGGAGTAACTTCTAGGGAGAAGGCGGAGTTGGCTTCCTACCAATTGAAAGATGTGGCCCAAGTGTGGTTCACTCAATGGAAAGCCAATAGGCCGGTTGAAGCGGGTCCTATAGAATGGGAGGAGTTTAAGGGAGCTTTTCTTAGTAAGTACTTTCCTCGTGAGAAGAGGGAGTGTAAGGTTGAGGAGCTTATAAACCTTCGGCAAGGTGACATAAATGTGGAGGAGTATTCCTTGAAGTTTACACTATTTTTAAGTATGCTCCATCCTTGGTGTCTAACCCTAGAGATGAGATGAGTAAGTTTGTTATCGGTGTATCCGACCTAGTTAAGGAAGAGTCCCGCACGGCGATGCTCCATGATGATATGAATATCTCTAGACTTTGTGTGTATGCTCAATAAATTGAGGAGTCCAAACTTAAGAGGATGAATAAGGATTTGAAAAGGGGTAGATCCGATGAGCAAGGTGAACCTAGGTTCAAGAAGAGAGCTCCAAACATAGATTCTTCAAGTGCTCCTAAGGCTAACCAAGAGAGAGGTAGTGGACATCCATCTTTTAAACCTACGTGTCACAATTATGGAAAAAAGCATTTTGGGAAGTGCTTAGCCGGTACTAGTGGGTGCTATGGGTGTGGGAAGAATGATCACCAAGTGAAAGATTGTCCTACTCTTTCGACTAGAGGAAGGGAGGCCAAACAAACTTTTCTTAATGGCCCAATTCTTGATGCTCCAAAGAAGAACCGTTTCTATATGCTTCAAGCTAACAAGGACAAGGGAGCTAATCCAGATGAAGGTACCGGTAAGTTATAGTTCCTTGTTTTGTGATGAGATCCCTATCTTGTTTCATGATAGCCTTAGTTGAGTTTTCTCCTAAATGGGGGATGGTATGTTGAGTAGAAAGGTTGTTGAGAGTGTTGATTCCTTATCTCTTTCCTTCTATTCTTAATCAAGCTTGTGACCAAGAGTTCCTAGTAGTCTGTTGCATGTTTTGGAACTTTGTGTGAATATGAGTTTCCATGGTCTCCTTATGTTGTGCATGTTCTATTTAAATTCTTGTTTATATGAAAAAGAGAGTTTTCATGAATTATGTTCCTCATGTTGATATGCATCTATGATGAGTTGCGTAAATACTTCATGAGTTGATTTGTTGAACATGCCTCAATGTGCTTAATTGAAGAATTGCTTAAATCTGTTTCTATGAGGAATTTGCATAATGTGTTTTTATGAGGGAGTTTCATAATGTGCTTAATGATGTTGAAATAAGCATGATGTGATTTGGAGAAGGAAGTTCCTCTAATGAAATGAAGAATGTTAAAGTCTTGATGCATAATGAGTTTGTAGATGTAGTTCCTACTTTCTTGTTGTGTTTTGAGCTTATTGATGTGGAGTTAATGTTTCATCTTATGTTTATGCCATGTTTATGATGTTGCATGACTGTTGGGCTGCTAGTCTTGAGTAGATACCCCTTAATGTGTTTTAAGTGTCATTCGAGGACGAATGTTCCTAAGTGGTGGACAATGTAACGACCCTAAAAATGAACTAGTGGAACTACAGCCTTAACGTTTGAGTTAGTGTGAACTTAGGTGGACGTGTAGGCTCTTTTAGAACTTAAATGGAGCAAGGTAGAAGCCTAGGGTGCAAGCAAGGACCTATACTATCAAGATAGGGTGAAAGAAACCTTGTCTTTTGGTGGACCTTTTGGCGATGGGGCTGTTTGATCGCCCAAGGGGTTGGGCGAGTCGCCCTTGGGTTCTTGTACTCGCCTAGTGGGCTGCCTTTTTGGCCTAGCCACTGGACCAAAGGGCGAGCTAAATGGTAGCTCGCCAAGCTGGTTGGAGTGTCGCCCTTTAACCCTCTCCAATGGCCCTATGACTAGCCCCTTTAGTGAGGTCACTGGAACAAAGGGCGAGCCAAGGGTGCACTTTGCGAGTCGCCTAGTGCACCTGGCGAGCCCAAGTGTCCAAAGGGAGATCTAAGACGGGAAGGCGCTGAAATTTTAAGTTACAACTTGTAGGTTCCTTAGTCCTTTTCCAAAATTAAGTCCCTATTATTCTATTCCTTTCCTAGCAACTATATAACCCTTTTAAGACCTTATTAGACCTAAATCCTTTCATTTAAGTCACTCCAAATAGAATCAAAAGAACCCACCTCCTCTCAAATATTTCTCTCTTTAGAAGTTCGCAAAGAAGAAGAAGAGGAAGAAGAGGGAGCTAGGGTTTTGGATTCAAGGCGTTTCTTCATCAAATTTCTTGGGGAATCGTAGTAAAGGTATGGTCATCCTTCATCTAGTGTTAGCTTTCACCCTAGAGTCAATTTCAAAGAACTTTTCAAGGTTTTCAAGTTCATGAAAAACCCTAAGTTTTACTCAATCTCATGGGTTCTTGCATCAAACAAATTCAAATGATAAACTGATTAAATTGATGTTTAATTGAGGATTTATGATGAAAATACCCTATGAACCCATGATTTATCTTAATTCCTAAATTGTGACTTTATGAAGTGGGTTTGTTGATAATGAATGTATGTGATTCGAATTTGCTTAAATTGCTTTAGATTATTGAATTTTATCATTACCCATGCCCTATTTGTAATATATTGTTGGTGTATTGGTGATTTGGAGGTATGACCCTTGAAGGGCAAGTTTGACCTAATTTTATGTAAAAGTAGAATTGTTCTTGAATTGTTGATCCACTTGAAAGGTGGAGGTGTTTACTTATTATGTACATTGTGATCATGGACTTGAAGGCATAGTTTGAGAAATTGAAGTATTACCATTATATTGTATATGTGAAGGTATAAGGTGAGGGATTTTGCATGTGATTTCAATGATAGAATGATGATCTTGTTTAGAAGCTAATTGTGTTAGGATTGAATGTTATCTCTCTATTAACACTCATGAATGTTGATGATGGGATGTGAAGGGTTCTATAATGTAATGTTGTATATCTTGAATTGGTAGGCTTGGGTGCCTTCTTCTTGGTAAATGAAAGCTATGTTAAATGTGATATCTTGACTTGGTAGGCTTAGGCATCCTTTTCTTGAATAATGAATGTATCTTGACTTAATGTCCTAATGATCATAAATCGGTAGGCCTAATGTTGGTATCCCTTTTATAAATGACTAAGGAATTAGTAGATGTCTTAGATTGGTAGTCCTAATATTGGTAGCCTTCCATAATTAACTAATGAGGTATTTTAGACTATGTCTTGAACCGGTAGATCTAATGTTAGTGGCCCTTCATGATGAGTCTAGAACCCAATGTGAATGTATAACCTTGAAAATGCAGACCTAATGGTGGTGGCCTCCTTCTTGTGTGAAATGATGAACTTAGAGACGGTAGATCTAATGGTGGTGGCTCTCTTTACGGAAGTCAAGAGATATACTTAAGTACCTTGAATTGATAGGCCTATTGGTGGTGGCCCTTTCTTGGAAAGTACTCTGAGTTGGTAGAGGCTAGAGTCTAATGAACATCTTCCATACCTCATAACTATGAGCCTACATATGATACTTACTAGTTCTACCCTTGGCAAGTAGAAAAACCCTTACGATGTGGGATAGTACATCAAATTCCATGATTTAACTCTCAATGTCTATGTCGGTTAATGCCTATTCCCATAATGTGAGATATGCACTCTAGTTTCTTGATAGGTATTGCAAAGTGTAGGTAGTTGTATGGGATGCTATCTATACATTGCATGAGTAGGCTTTGAAAGGGCTATAGTTAGTTCTCTAAGCCCTAATGGCTAAATGTGTGAAAGTCCTCTAAATACATGAATGTGTCCTAAATGAACCTAATGAATAATGTTGGCTAAATTACTTAAATGTAAAGATGCATGCTATACTTGTATTGTATTTTGAGTACTTCCTCGTCATGAACTATTGTATATGAATGTGCCTTGTCTATGGTGACTTCAAAGGAGTACTTACTGTGAGTAGTAGTATGGGATGCTACTTGCACATTGCACATGTATGACTTAGAGTTGTCTTAGATGATGGTTTTAATGTGATGATGTGATTCATGTGATGTTATGTGCCTTATATGTACTATTGTGTAAAGGTGAGAAGGAAGAATGGTAAGTTCACTTTTGGTGACCTTAAGGTGGTACCTTAGTTTGGGTGGTGGTATGGGACGCTATCCATACATTGCACAAGGTATTTGAAGGTTACTTAAGATGAAGGCTCAAGTTGAAGGTAAAGTGTTATGTGTGATTTTGACTAAATCTGAAATATGTGACTTTGTATGTTGGTTGTGACTTATAATATGCCTCTTTAATCAATGTTCATGAAGTTTTAAAAAAATGGCATAAAAACATGACTTTCAACAAAATGACCCCTTTTAAGCATGTTTTTGCATGGTCATCATACTTAGTACATTTTTGTGTGCTAACCCATATTCTCTTGTTTTTACTACAAGTGTAGGTTCCGGCAAGTGATTGCATTCTCTAGTGAAGCTTGGGATTAGACTTCTCTCAAGACATCTTTTGGTATGTCCTCATAGATCGAGGACATGACTTTTATGTTTCTAGTTTTTCTTATGTTTTAAGATGATTGTTTATACTTCGATTGTAAAGGGCCGTAACCCTATCTTGTTAAAGTTTGTCTAAGATGGCCATGTGAGATGTTAGATTTCCACTTGCGTTTAAATGATTTTGAAATGATAGATTGTATGGTTTTTGAATAAAAAGTTTTTATTCCGTACTATTTTTATTACCTCATGAGTGGAAATGTTGATCATGTCTAAGTGTGCACTTGAAAGCCATGGCATATTGGACCCTATGATGATATAAAAGGGGTAAATATCATGTCACGATTAGGAGAAGGTAGTTCCTCCTACGAACATGAGAAAGGCCCATGTGGTTGGTGCATTGTGAGTCGGTGAATAAAGTTTCTACTTGCTTGTGTTGCATGAGTTGATTTGAAGTGCATGCTTAAATGATTTCTTATGATAAAGTTGCATAATGTGCTTTAATGAGATAGTTGCATGTTGTGTTTCTTTGGTGTTGGAAATGACAATGATGATTATGACATGATTTCCTTGTATTTTTTTTATATAGCTTTCAACAAGTCACATCCTTTCTTCTCTTTTTCAACATCAAACTCTTTTCATACCCATTTTTCTTTCGGTTTCCTCTTTCATAGACACCCTCAACTTATGGATTTTCCATTGGTTGAGGTGCACATTACCCGAGGTCGGGTCAGGGCCAAGATTGAGGTTACTTTTTCCATTAGCCATCCTCAACTTAGGTTTTTGGCCTAAGTTAAGGCACCTGTCCAAGGAGGGATCGGGGCCAAAATAGTCGATTATGGGAAGGTTAGTTCGGGGTTTAGAAGGAAGTGGTTTAATTTTAGGCTCAAAGTATTTGGATCAAATGGGGAATTTATTTCATTTGGTTTAATCCTTCCTTTAGGCAATTTGTGGACTTATAAGAATAAGAGCCTATGATCACTTCCTAGCCTCTAGAGTGAGTTGTCTTAGCAGGACTAACTGGGCAAGTTCTAGTTTCACACAAAAAACTGTTTGAATAATCACTATTCTCACACACACTTGGCACATAGTTTCATTATCAGCTTATCAGATTACTCAGTTCAAGTTTCAGCTTAAGTCATGCCATCAGGTTGATTCATTATCATGTCATACTCAGAGCCAACATATTCAACTTGTCTTAGCCTACCAATTTTTAGCACACATCCCCAAAATTTGGACGGGTCTATTGTTCATAAGCCATCATGCTTCATTCTTTTATTTCCATGCTTCTATACATACAATCCTAACACATGCCGGTTCAACAGAAATTAAACAGTCTCTTGGGAAAAATGAACGCAGGCAAGAAAACCCCAAAAGAGGATTTGTGAGTTGGGTTACTCAGACTTCACCCCACCACTCACAATCCATTTACCCCAGCCCCAACAAAAATAGATGCAATTGTCCCCAATGCATACAAAAATAGTAAAATATAGTGGATTAGGTGAAGCAAACCTGTGGCGCATAGCACCGAAGAATCATGCCCGAGCGGGTGGGTCCGGTTTCTCGAAGCCCGCTGGAACAATAGTAGGGTCACCCTCAGCAGTTCCCACATCATCCATCATAGCACCATTAGTGGTGCTCACAACGTTCCTCACAATAGGCGGGACCTCTACAACTGGAGCAGAACTCGATGCCCCTGCAACACTCTCACGCGCCCTCCACTGGCGCAACTTTTCATCTAAAATTGAAGCCTTCCTGGCTTCCTTCTCCTGCCTGCGCTGTCTGTTTTGAGTCTTTTCTTCCTCACTGTGGCTAGAGAGGTGCCTCTTCCCTTTGGCATGTGTAGGCTCAAGCCCCTCCTCGGCGGTCCCACTGAATAAAGCCTCCAGCACCGTATCATCAGCCAGTGCAGTAGGTGCCGCCTGAGGCTCAACTGTAGGGGTAGCAAGAATGACATCAACATCTGTCCGGAGGCTACCTAACTCAGCCTGCAAAGAGGATAGATCTATGGCCGGGGCTGATCGCTCGAGGACTCGTAATTCAAAGGCATCAAGATGCTTATTAACAGCCTGGATCTTCCGATCCATCATGCCCTCCATCCGTTGCTCCACTCTGGCCCCGGACTCGTCTATCGACTTGTGCATCCATGGCTGGATGTGATGTAGCAGTGTGGCCATCTGAGCCTCTAATTTTTGTACTCTGGCCAATGGGACAACAGTAGCTCCCAATTGTGGTATGGACCGAGATGAACTAGGAGCCATACTAACAACCTGAGAAGAGGAGGCCGGGACAGTATCAGACTGATTAGGTATAATGGGATCACCACCCTGTACCTTCCCCACCGTGTCTGCAAGATCTGCACCCAAGGGAGGTACCTCAACCTGGGGCTCTCTGCGAAGTGCCGCCAGATTTTCCTCATCACGAATGAGGCCTATATCCAATGTCCCCGTAGGGTGAATTAACCTGTCACAATGCCAGATCGGCAGTCTAGAGTCCCTGCACAAGTGGAAAATCAAACAGGGAAAGGGGTAAGTAGTGGTTGTCTTAAAATCCCTCTCGTGAATATCTCCCGGCAGCATGCGGGCAAAGTCAATCTCCACTCCTGCTACCAGAGCTGCAACCATGAATGCTCTATCCCATGTGACTTGGTTGTCAGCTTTTGTCGGCGACACCCTGTTACGCACCAACAACCAGAAGAACTTGGCCACAAAATTCAATGTGGCCTTTCGGATACCTAACCGAGGTACGGCGACCCATTCAGCATGCTCACCATCTGCAACAATATATTTAGCCACCCATAGAATGACAATCTCTCGCTGCTCAGCATTTTGCCGAAAAACACTGCTCCGCACGATGTCCCATCTGTAATCATACTCAGCTGTGTTGAGGGACCAAGAGTGACCTGTGGTAGTCCCATAGAGAAAGCAGTTGATGGTGGCTTGTAATATGTGTACCGGACAACCCCGGACCACAGTGGAAATGAGAGGGTCCTGGGGCATGGGTTTTGACCGCTTGGAGATGGAACCACGGAGAGTGGCGGCATATGAGGCGTAGAACTCCTGTACAATCTCCTCACTATAAGTACCTGGGTCTCGAGCCATCCAGTCACACTTGTAAAGATTAAACAGCCGGTGGATGTCGGGGACAGTGTGCAAGCTCCCTGTGAGGACTCTGCGCTCCTCTGTAACAATTCGTAACAATTCGGGCCATCTTCTCTTTGTCGTTAATAATCTTTGCATCTCGATAGATTTTCCATTGTCCCTCAACACACCATCTGTTTGGCTCACCGGCCACCGGGGTAGGGTTCTCATTCCCAGGTATGGGTACGGACTCAGAGCTAGTAGCCTCATCAGACGAGGCATTTTGTCCATTTTGGCTGGACCCTGTGGCTGATTTGGCAGTCGATCCCGAGGCATGAGCATAATTGGACCCTGAAGCATCAGTAGACTCGGACCCTGAAGCATGGGCAGCCTTGGACCCAGAAGCATCGGTAGACTCAAATCCTAACGCAGACCCAGTAGCTGAACTGGAAGCAGCCCCAGTTGGTGACCCGATCAGTGTGTGCTCCTCATCAGACTGGGAGACAGTCACTACGTCAGGAATCACCTTATGGGGGATGCCTCTGGTAGCTCGGAGTGCAGTGGGAGAAGTCCTGGTGGTGGGAGGGACGTATGGTGGATCTCGTTCTGTATCCGTGTCCTCATCGATTAATCTGAATCTAGGGGCAACGGATTTGAACCTGCCATATTTTGAGTATGTGACTAGCTTCTTGGGTGCCATCGTACCCGTGAAAGTAATATTAGTACCAAAACTAACTGTAAACACCCACAAAAGAACTTTAGAATTAAACACGATCAGTAACAGAGACCCAAAAAAATTTCCGACAGAAACTACAGTAGTCATCCACGGAGGGGACCCACGGACCGTAGACTGATCTACAGTCCGTGGAACCCTTCCGTGGATTAGAGGACCAACACTATTGGTCACAGATGGAAACCATGGATGTACAGAACGGTCCGTAGTCCACATCCGTGGCTTCACACTTGGTGAAAGTTTTCAAGGGCATCAACCCACGAACCCAATCTACGGTCCGTAGACGGGGTATCGTGGATGTGAACTGTTCTAGTTTTGAGCCATTCTCTAATTTGAATTTCACATCTTTAGACCATGTTCAACAATATCCTAGTCTAACCATACATTTCAACACTGGAGCACGCTAGTTTATCATTCTCAGGATTCCGATAAATCATTTTAACAAGTATATACGCCAAACTTTGGAATCCTAAGTCGAAACTCACATTTAGACTTGTAATTGAAAACAACAATGCAACACAATCACTATCTATCGTTCCAAGGGTAATGTAGTTGCCAATTTTATCATGCAATTTCATCTAACGATTACCCAAGGTCAATACCCAACTCCCGACTTTCTATATTCAAACTATGAACCAAAATTCAAAGTGAGGAAAAAGTCTATTACCTGATAAGTAACGAGGAGTGGGGTGATTGCGTGACGACACTACTTAGCAAGACAATAAATCACCTCTTCTTGACTAACCCAACACCGGACTTTGGAATATGGGATGAGTTTTATTCGAAAGGGAGAGGAATCTTGGGAATTATGGGGGAATGGAAGGGATGATTTAATGGCGGAGTTATGGAGTGATTTAGGGAGGTTATGGAATGATTTAGGGAGGCTATGAAACGGTTGGATAGTGAATGGAGGGAAGTGGGAATGATTTAAAGTTAGGGAAATTTTAAATAATGGGGGTCCGGGTCGGGTCAAACAAAGTTAGGGTTTGGACCCATGAGACCCCGTCTACGGTCCGTGAGTCAATTTACGATCCGTAGGTCAGAACCGTAGATCACACTTTAACATAGAAGAGTTTAGGGACTTACCTGGGATCTACGGACACAATCCATGGTCCGTGGATAGATCGACGGACCGTCAATAGGGTCCGTAGACCTCTGCACCAGACTAGCTTCTGCAGATTCTTTATGGCGTGCCTGCACATGTAGCGACCGCTAGGATATTCTTTTTACATTTTCTGGACACTTTTTAGACACGGACTCTATGCTAATTCTAGCCAACACTAAAAATAAAATAAAACACCTATCTAAGTTAATACAAAGATGCAATTAAACAAACACAACTACTAAATGGAAAACAGAACCTATTGTTGGCTAGATTTTACATCTTGGGTTGCCTCCCAAGCAGCGCTTGATTTAACGTCGCGGCACGATGCAAGTTTCTTGATTACTTAGACTTCATCAAGATTGTAGGCCTCAATCACTTCTTGCACACTTTCTGCATTTCCCCGATAAATCTTGATTCTTTGGCCATTTACCATTAACCTTGTTCCTTCACTATTCTCAAGGTCAACCGCTCCATAGGGGAGCACTTTTGTGAGAAAAAATGGCCCAGTCCATTTGGACTTGAGTTTGCCTGGAAACAAGCGCAACCTAGAGTTGAATAGAAGCACAAGATCACCAACCTCAAATTCTCGCTTTTCAATTCTTTGATCATGATACCGCTTCATCTTCTCTTTGTACAAGACTGAACTTTCATAAGCTTTTAGGC